>JAQFZH010002395.1:0-16747 GCA_034695485.1 Entomobrya nivalis | reverse complement strand
ATTCTTTTACTGTCGATTCTGATGCAGGATCAATAGCTGATCAAGTACATGCATACATATACGATTATGTACATCATTTTCCACGCCGCATTGGTAGTTTCATATCAGAATTTTACATTCTTCTCGTTTTTGTTTTTTTTGGATGAAGAAAAAACATGCAAGCCTAACAAATGTAAAATTGACTTCTTTCCCTGTTTACCTCATAAACTGCTATACAAGTGTAGCAAAATGAACACGTTACGTTGTGCAGTACATGAACACAAACAGCTTACTCACGTCAGTGATACATATGTGAATGTATTGAGTAACTTGCATTAGTGCAGGAGATATACAAGGATACTTTGTACATGGTACAACCTCTGAATAATATAACTTTCCACATTTATTGGTTATAGTTATATGTGGTTTTACTCTACTAGAGACATATATACATATATGTAGGTACGTTTACACAACTAGCCGTTTCCTTATATACCGAAGCGAAGCTGCATTCGTTCTGTATTAAAAAATAGGTAGGTACTGAGCTCGAGCATGGTAAAAAAACAGATAAACAAGTTGTTGCAGTGAGTCATCATCATCGTGCAGCATGCCTCAAAAAGTTGATATACATTCAGTCGAAATCATTCACCAGATTCAGTGTGTCTCTAGAAAAAGCTCGTCAGATATAAAAAAAAATGACAAAGAATAAAATAAGTTATCAGTTTTATTTAGCTAACAAGGATCTTAATTTTATAAATATCAGCTTATATTTATTTTAAATATATTTTAGTGAAATTATTTTGTAATACCATAAATAAAAAAAATCAAAGGGAAAAAATCTTCTTTAATAAATTTTCTAGAAAAAAGTTTCATTAAAGTGAAGTGACAATTTTAACCACTACATTTAAATTGATAAGGTACAATAATCTTTTGTTTAATACTTAGTTACGTTACGTCTATCTGTGATCTTTATGAATAGTGGACATTTTTAAATGCACAGTTTTTGTTTGATCTTAATGCTTGCTCACATTTAAGTT
Organism: Entomobrya nivalis; assembly: GCA_034695485.1. NCBI lineage: Eukaryota > Metazoa > Arthropoda > Collembola > Entomobryomorpha > Entomobryidae > Entomobrya > Entomobrya nivalis. The sequence continues at coordinate 15,731 of JAQFZH010002395.1, read as the reverse complement.
TCAAACACCAAGGGTCCACAAAAGACTGATCTGATCTTCAGTTAATTTATAATACGTTAACGAAGGATTTGTTTTCGTGGTGTTTTTGGTAATTGATACTTCCAAGCATAAAGGTAAATATATAAATGATTAAGTTTCGGTCTTACAAATTAAAATACTAATTTATAAATTCTTATATAATAAATGTGTTTTGTGTTCTAGTCATGTTTGCTCTCTTCAAAGAATCTCATGAGGATGAAATCTCCAAGTTTATCAGAAAAGGAGGAAACTTTCGTCGTCAACTTGAAGAATTTCATGAAGCTGAAAACACGGGTGAAACAACATTACATCTATACCAAATCAAAGCAGTACTAGAAGTTCGAAAAATGCTGGAAAACGAACCTCAAAACAAACCCAAACCTTGTCTTATCGTAGCCCCAACTGGAGCTGGAAAGTCAGGAATAATTACAATGCTTCCTTATGTCCTCGAATCCAAAAAGGTTCTGATTTTGACCCCATCAGCAATTATAAGTAATCAACTTGCTGAAGCATTTGGTTATCGACAGGACAAGAAAAACTGCTTCTTTAAGGACGCCAAAATTTGTGCCCGAACTGACTGGCTTGTCTCGTTCCTGGAGGATGTTACCCTTATCAGTAGTTCCAAGGAAGCTGTTGATAAGGCCATGGGAAATTTGGTAATTAAGCTGTTATTCATATTAGCACGGTACGAAATACAATAAATGGAGTTAATCATATTGAAAATTTATTATGTAGGTTATCGTCAACGCTCAAAAATTTGGAGGAAAATCCAATGCCACGTTGAGTATGAAGTATCGAAATGAGGTGACCATCAAAAATGTACAAACATTTTTTGCCCAGTTCGACACGTTAATTGTGGACGAAGCTCATCATTACCCGTCCACCACATGGAAGCTAATTGTGGATGAGTGCAAGAAACCAACCGCAGGACTAAGAAAGAAAATAATTTTTCTTACCGCGACCCCCTACAAAATAAACAGTAAAGGAGAACAAGTTCATGTTCTTGGGGAAAACCGAATTGCATTTACTATAAGGAAAGAAGACTGTTTTGGTAATTGGTTATTCTTGATATTAAACTATTTACTAATTCATTACGAAAACATGCGGATCGTTATTATTACTTTAAAATGATTTCGATGTTTAGGTTCGTCCATCAGAAGACCTCGTTTTGACATGAACCTCAAGGGACACCGAGAATATATGCATGACATATTTGATATCCTCACCAAACAATTAAGAAAAGAAAATCGCTTTATTCCTCAGGCAATGGTATTGGCAAGTGGTCGGGATGAAGTTATCAGAATTGTGGAGGAGTTAAACGACGCATTTGACGATAAGGAGTATGCAGTAGGTATATCCGGAAGTTCCAAACATATTGCCAAAGGACTAAAGGATTTTACAGCTGGAAAGTATCGGGTTGCGGTTACTTGTAAAGTGGGTTTGGAGGGATATGATAATACTAAAGTTACATTGTGTGTTATTATGCGGAAAATTGTTACGGGGAAAATCATGTTTTCCCAGTTTGTTGGAAGATGTATGCGAATAAGAAGGGGGTTACCAATGATAGATGGAAAGCATGTGGATGATCGAAGTACAGGGAAAATTATAAGCTACCGGAAGTACGAACAGGACAAGTTGAGGAAAGAGTATGAAAGTATGGATCAAAATATTGCTTCGAATGATCCATGTGATGAGGATGATGAGGAGTAAACAAAGTGTTGGAGACAACACCTTCTTTTAAATGTGTACAAAATAACTGTTTAATTTGCATATTTTATTTCAATAGTTCATAGTTGTACTTCTGTGGAATTTGAGTAAAATAATTAGTTTATTTGCAAGCTTTTTCTAGTAGAATTTTTATTAGATTTTATTGTGGTACGGTTGTGTCCAGATCAAATATTACGGGTTTTAAGTTTAGAAATAATATACATACTTTACATACATTACACAATTCATGTCTGGAAAATAATTTATAATAATTGTAATGAAATTGAATGTGAACGAAACTTTTACACGTTTTCACAAGTAAAAATAAAACTGTTTTATTAAAATTACACGAAATATATCAATAGGTGAACATGTAATTTGTATTGCGCCAAATAATTTATTCAATTCATAAATCATCTAAACCAGCTAAATGGAATGTTGAGATTGTAAATTATAAAGTCAAGTTTCTTAGCATCCTTTCAACAAATTGATCTGAAAGGATGCTAAACTTTTAAAGAAAGAGATACCAGGATAAAGTACATATCAATCATATCATACAGCTTCTTCTGCAAGCCTACCTAGACAATTTACAAGGAAGCAGAAAGCGAAGTTGAATGTGTATTGGAAGCTTTTTGTCTCGCTCAAGCTCCTTGCGCATAGTTGAATATATTCTGGGCTTTCGATGTCGCAAGCTCACCACTCAATTCCCCTGAGAAATGAAACGAGTAAAGCAGACCTACAAGATATTACTCTTATCTTTATAGTAAGCCAGCGGATTTAACTCGAATATTAACCATACTATCATACAGAATATTTTGTATTTGCCAAGCTTGACTACTTTTTTAAAACTTTATTCGATTAATCACTTATTTAGGGGCAAGGATTTATTGTTATTTTGGCTTCTAGCATTCAATAAATAATTGGCCGCGTTTAAAATATTAATACCATTGTTTCAATCAGAGTTAGAGTGCAGCAACGCAGTATCAAACTAGATGTACAGAGGAAGACTTTTGTACTGCCTAATTCCTTTGTATAGTTGCACGTTATCTGTGCTATCGATACACTGAAAATGCTCCAGCAAGAAAATCCTACGCTAGCAAATGGCAAGCGATAACTATCCTTTTGTATTAGCCATGCACTATATAATAAAACGACTTCGCAAGAGGTTCTGCCTTTTACACGTGGGCATTGTCATTAGTTCATCAGAAAATTGTTACAGGTACAAACACATTGGACACTTTTATCCTTTTTAAAAGGTGTCAAATTTAATACGCTCGTACATACACAAGTAAATGGTGGATTTGCTGTTCTTAAATACAGAAATAAAGTGTTTAGTTCACTATTCTTGTTTTCAAATACAAACTTAAATTTGTTGTTAATTATATTATGCATTAATAAAGCTGGAATCTTCAAAGTTCATTAAATGTAGGAGTAGCTATTGTAAATTGGTCATTGCGATTAATATTAACAAATAAATTTGCATCATCCCATGAAAGTTATCCTTATATATGATCTTTGTATATATCGTTTCTAAAGGTATATGTTTCTTATATAACCTTTAGCTAAAAACTCATCACGATAGCAGTTGTTATCCAAAATTGAGTGAATAACATATGTAAATTTATCCAAGAGAAGCAAACATTTCTCGAGAATACAAGTTTTAGCAAAAAAATTGTTTAATTTCTAAATTATATTAAATTTTGTAAACAAGTATTCCATTTTTTAAATTTTGATCATGATTTCGTTTGTTGTTTATAATATGCTGCACTTGGTTTGCAAAAAAAAACTTGTAATATTAATTTAATAAATTGGATAGCATTTGAGAAAAATCTGATACTTTAGAGCATATTCAGTCTTGGAATGTTTCATCTTTTGTTGAAATCATTCGGAAGGGAGACTTTTGAAAGAAATATTATTCGGATATTTTAATTCACAAAAGCTTCTTTTACAAATTTGGTAAAAGCATAGCATAGCTCAAGCAAGCCGTATGCTCTATGTATGACTTGTTATACAAAGAAAGATTTTTGTCCAGCCCAGTCTACTAATGTAGTTGCACATTCTCTGTGCTTTCAATACCCTAAAAATGTTCGAGCAAGAAAATTCCACCCTAACAAGTGGCAAGTGATCAAGCAATACCTTTATATTAGCCGTTCATTGTATAACGATAACTGACTTAACAAAAATTGCTTCGATTATTATGTTCTATGAGTCGTTTGATTCAAAAGAACTTAAGGGTTTGCCCTTTTAAATAAATAAATAAATAATAAATAAATAAATAACTGACTTAACTTGAGCTTCATACTTTGACACATTGATATTGCGGTCAGTTTTGATAACGACAATATTACATTTTTACAAGTAGAAAAATATTGAGTTAGTGATTCATATTTTGAAACCACCGGTAAAATTTATGGAAAGATGATAAGCAAACGTCAAGTCGTGAATGGAATTACAAAAAATAAAACACAAAAAGGGTTTCCTGGATACTGGTCAAAATTAATGCCTTTGACATCAAAAAGAAAATGTGAACCAGGAAGTTTCGTAAGGATTTTTTTTTCAAAATAGCACTAACTTACATTTCAAGATGACACCATACAAGTTTGAGTTGAAAGGGAATGAGGACTTTTTCAGGAGGAAAAAAATAAACGATGACCTTTTTACAATTATATTTGTCATCGAGGTAGACTAGTATATTTAGTTGTTATGGAACTTTCTTCTCGAACAAGCGATATTTAATTTTATTTGTAAAAAAATATCCATAAACTATAAAAGTTTGCTTAGTTGCCTAATATAACTGATTACTTCAATAAATGAACTCTACTTAAAAGTTTCTTTTTCATTTTGTGACGCTGCACCTGTCCTCAATAAATAACACTATTGGTTTGTCAAATTTTTATCATTCATGATAGTGACCAGAAGGAAAGACTTCACTTAACTACAAGGAAAAATCCGCTAAATATTAACGGAAAGTTTTTTGGTCGACGCGGTTGAGTATACTCTTGTTAACGGACAGGTAGACCAGCACCATATATGATAAAAATACATGCCAATCATGAAAATATACAGAACAAATACAAACTTAGCAGGTTACTTTGTACATTACCTGTGACTTATTTTTTTTAATTAGTCATGCGTGGCTGGTTTTAGTTGAAATTTATTTGTACAAACATCCCTTATCTATTGTAACTGAGCTGTGCTAAATTATTTGATAAGGTGAAAAGTGATGAGCTCGAGCAAAAACAAAATATGAAACAGGTTTGTTCCTGTTGCTGTGAGTCATATCATAGCATCAAAAAAAACTTCATGCATATTCAGTCACGAAGTTTATTAAGAATATATCCTGTTATGTGATTCACTGAATTCGTGGATAATTCAGGCTGAACGTTGGCTTTAACCATTAGTTTATTTACTTCTCTAACAATATTTGACGAAAAGTAGTCGACTCAGAGGAAAAATTTAAACTATAATTATATTTTTCTTTGAAATTCCTCCTTTCAGTTTAATATTTCAAATTTGTGAGTTTATATTTATTTTGCTGAAAAGCGTAACTTTCCATGAAATTACTCACGTTATATTTTTATTGCATCATATTTAGCAAGAATGGACGCCCGTTTTAAAAGAGCTCACGAGAAGGCTGAGTCCAAATTTTGTAGAGAAGGTGAAGGTTTTCGGCAGGATCTGTCGCGTTTTCTAAATAGTGAAAACATGGGTGGAACTACAGTTCATCGGTATCAAATCGGAGCTGTTTTTGCAGTAAAAAATATGCTCGATGTTGACTCATCAACAGAGACAAAACCTTCTCTAATTGTTGCTCCCACGGGTGCAGGGAAATCTGGCATGATTGCCATGTTACCCTACGTCCTCCAATCAATGAAAGTTTTGATTTTGACGCCATCAGCCATTATTAGCAATCAATTAGCTGAAGCTTTTGGATATCGGCCAGACAAGAGGAACTGTTTCTTTTTGGATTCCAAAATTTGCACAAATATAAAATGGCTTGGTTCATTTCTCAAAAAAGTCACGGTCATAAGCAGCTCGACAGATGCAATAGAACGAGATTTTGGAAACTTGGTGATCGTCGACGCTCAAAAATTTTGGGGGAAAATCAAGGGCAACCCTCTCCATGAATTATAGGGATAAAGTGACTATAAAAAATGTGAAACTTTTTTTTGCTCAATTTGACACATTAATTGTTGACGAGGCTCATCACTACCCGTCCGCAACTTGGACACAAATCGTGAACGAATTCAAGAAGAATCCGAATGGTCTCAACAAAAAAATTGTTTTCCTAACAGCAACGCCATATAAAGTTGATAAAAAGGGGAATAAAGTTTTTGTAGTTGGGCAGGACCAGTGGCGTAACTATAAGATTTGGGGCTGGGGTGCAAAGAAGTTGCGGGCCCCTACAACCTACAAAATATGGTTACTAGAATTGGTGATTTCGTTTTCAAAAAATCTCTTACACATTAAATTTTCGTAATTTTCCGTCAGAAATTCTTTTGAGGACAAAATCTCAAAACATTTACCTACGTTGAAGTTTCAGAATTATTTACCGTCAGATTTACAGAAACAGCACAAAAATTCAGCCAAACTTTTGACAACCTGAATCTAGTTATGGTTACTTTGGCTAGCATAACATTGATATCTTAGAATAATTAAATTAGTAATCAATCATCTATAAATGTGATATGGCTGAAACTCTTTTGAAACAATCAATAAATCTCTTTAACGTTATGAATAATCTTGCATAGCAGTACAAAATATTTCTTAAACTATTTGATAATATATTTTGGAGATCGAATCGTACTCAAGATTTCAAATTATTTAAACAGTAGAAATACGAAAATAGTTTGAGTGTGAATGCTTTTATTTACAATAGATATAAAGCATACGGGAAAACAAATATGTAACAACAAATATTAAACTTCTTAAAAATGAAAACACATGATTTAAAAATTTGACCAATTTTTTGACGTTTAAACGTTTTCAAGGCGATTTATACCTTAAAACTGAATATGAATTCTTTAAATTTAAATTTGTTAGAAATCGTATACAAATTAAAAATAAATCGATCAAGAATTTTTGGAAATCGAGTAAGAATTCCTTAGTTATCAAGTATTTATGCTTTTGAAATTATATAAAAATAACTCAGAGATCGATAATGTATTGTTTAGAAATCCAGTACAAATTCTTTAGATATCGAATACATGTTCTTTAGATCTGTAATACGTGTTCGTTAGATATTGAATATGTATTCGTTAGATTTCGAATACGCATTCGTTACATATCGAATACGTGTTCTTTAGATATCGAATACGTGTTCTTTAGATCTCGAATACGTGTTCTCTAGATACCGAAGATGTATTATTTAGATGTCGAATGCGTATTGTTTAGATATTGAATACGTATTTTTGGATATTGAATCCGTGTTCTTTAGATACCGAAGATGTATTCTTTAGATATCGAATGCGTATTGTTTAGATATTGAATACGTATTTTTGGATATTGAATACGTGTTCTTTAGATACCGAAGATGTATTCTTTAGATATCGAATGCGTATTGTTTAGATATTGAATACATATTCTTTGGTTATCAAATACATATTCGGTAGATATCGAATATGTATTCGTTGGATATCGAATATGTATTCGTTAGATTTCGAATACGCATTCGTTACATATCGAATACGTGTTCTTTAGATACCGAATACGTATTCTTCAGAAATCATAGAAAATACTAAGGGATCGAATAAGTAAGTTTTAGAAATTGAATACTTAGTGTCTAAAAGTTGAATGCGTACTCATAAGAGATCGAGTAATCTAGTCCATTGTTATTCGTAATGTAAGCAAAATTGTATTAAAAACTATATAAAAACCTAGGAACTCGAATATAAATTCCTTACAAATCGTACTCATTGAGGCGTCATGTGCCCATATGCCCCATCGACCAGATGCAGCTTTTCACCGTGACAATGCGTCGGATAGTTGGCGAAGCCAATCTGAAGCCAACCAACTTTCAATTTGGATTTATGTTTCCTAAACTATGTTTGTTTTGTCCAGTCATATTATCGTTACTCAAATCCAAATCAAATTTATTATACTGTGTCGATATTATGCTTCTCTATTGAAATTTTTGGTATTTAATCTAAATGCACCATCCTCAAGAACTCATAAGTGGTCCTCAAGTTATAGTTGAACACAGTCGTCAAATATATTCAATGAATTATTCATACATTTATTGGTTCAAGTTTGAATTACGAATAAATAGGCAATTTAAGACGATGACGATGGAATACGATGCTACGATGGTAGCAAAAAGCGAGCTGTTAATGTCTTGCATGCAGTATTTTTTGACTTTGTCTATTCTCCATAAATGATTAATAAAATATTTAAAAACATTTTACATTAAAGACTGGTGCTTCAAAACTAATTTAAAAGGTTATATATTCAAAAGGTTTTTTAGACGAGGTTGAGTCAACTTTAAAAGAATGGTTTATTGCAGAAAATAACAAAATAAATTTGCATGCATTTTCTTCGTTTAATAAAACTTCCCATTTATTAGACTTTTAAACACCATTTTGCGTTTTTATTTGGTGTCAGATTCCCTATATTATCAAGATTAAGATTGCAAAAATGCTTAGCAGAAATTACACTTAATCAGGTTTCATGATTTAACAAATTTTAAGATAAAACTTTGGCTTGTTTAAGAATGTAGTCAGTTCGTGGATTGCTTATTACTAACGATTACTTTCACAGATATTCAATACGCTTCCATCTATGTATAATTTTTTTTAGACGACCGGAGTGTTCGAAGTTCAATCAACCAATTCCACGGGCAGGACAGAACTGCATTTACCATAACAAAGGAAATGTGTATCGGTAAAGTTTATATTAACCCTTGTGTATCTTTTGTGTAAATAATTGGTAACCTAATTTAGTTCCACGTATTATTTTTTTGGGAACGTCAATCCGAGATCTACATTTTGACATGAACCGAATTGGACACAAATCCTATTTTAACGACATATTTGAAATACTGCACGAGCAACAGCAAACTGAAACCCGTTTCATTCCTCAAGCTATGGTACTTGCTAAAAAGCGAGATGAGGTTTACCTGATTGTCAGTGAACTGAACCGGGAGTTTGGTAAGAATTATGCTGTAAGCATTTCTGGAAAGGATACTAAAAAAAAATGCCAAATCCTTGAAAGAGTTTACTGATGGAAAGCACTCTGTGGCTGTTACTTGTCAGGTGGGTTTGGAGGGTTATGATAACACAAGAGTTACACTTTGTGTGATTTTGAGAAAAATTGTTACTGGTAAAATCATGTTTTCTCAGTTTGTTGGGAGATGCATGAGAATTAGGAGGGGATTGCCGGAGACTGGAGGCAAAGTTGTAACGGATAGAAATATTGGAAGGGTTATAAGTTATAAGAAGTATGAGCAGGAAAAATTGCGAAGAGAATATGAAAGTATGGATGATAATATTGCTTCTATGGACCCAGTTTCAGATGAGGATGAGTAAATGTGGAAACAGGAACAAATGTAGTAGCTTATTACGGAGAAAGTACATTGGTTAAGAAGTATACATAAAAAAATAAGTAGATTTTTAGTATAAATTGAAAGAGCAATTAGCATAAGTATAAGTTGGCTGTAATAGTTGCACGAAAAATTCGTCCATAGATTTATATGTTACTAAATAAAAAAAATAAGTGTCAACTGTAGTAAATTATTATAAAGTAAATGTGTTTATTTTAGACCATCCCAAAATAAAAATTAATTGGTTTCTGAACTTTGTAGTTTTATTTACGTCTTTAGTACAATAATGTGTGTAATTTTACAATACTTTTAAATTCAGACAAATTGCATTTGACAAAATCTAAATATTTACAATAGTATTTGTTTTATACTACAAAGACGATTATCATTCAACAAATAATTTTGTAAAAATGCCAAGCGTTAAAATACAAATTTAAATTCACACATTAAATTTATGCTACTCTGGCCATAAAATACTTCCATCATGCTATAGTCTATCAAAGTGTTATATTTGTATATTGTGCCACCGCTTAAGCATTTTATAAAATAATTGCATCCATAAATATTCTACAAATCTAAAAACTTCCTTTCACAAAAATAAATTTTATGAGTAAATTTTTACAAGCATGTTAATGTCAACTGACAATTTAAATTTCTTAATTTTCACTTCCCACAAGAAGTAAATGCACAGTAAGCCCAGTAGCAAAGTTGAGACAGCCCAGTGGTGTATCCCTGTCCACGAAGTTTAGCTCACCAAACCTGATTTTAATTGGAGCACAAGACCAGTAAAACCTCTTTCGCCATGAAAACGCCAGCCGACCCTTCCCTCTCTTCAATCTTACACCACAGTGATTTTTCTGCAATCTGGTCAAAATAGATTGAGATTCCTGATATATTTCCGCCATTCCTCCAAGTACCAGTAAGAGTACAAATACAGCATTAACTACAACCACGCCAAAACTTAGTAGCCAAATCAGATTTCCACTCGTCCAAGCTATTCGAATCAATGCAGCCGTGCACATAGAGGACATAGCGATTCCCGCAATAATCAGAATCATCATAAATTCTTGTTTTTGTATCTGGTTGCTTAAAAGGCTCAATATCTGCATGTTTCTATACATTAGACCTGATTCGTATATTTGTGTATCCGATTTCATTGCTGATTTACGTTGGAAAATGGCCAGCAAATCACGAAAGCTCATTGTTACAAGTATTTGGATTCCGTAGATGACAAATGCACACACATAAATTGCTATGGCAAATGTCCAATGATTTATTAGAAATAGCGAAGCTTTAACCCCATACCACAATATTCGACGGTAGAACTTAATGTTCTGGAAGTCGTTTATATCCATAAAACATTCGGGCAGCAAGAAGTAACCAGCTATTGATGGTTTACAAGGAGTCATCCAGTGAAGGCCGTAGATATGAGCTAAAGAAATAATTGTGGTACTCGGCAAAAGGGCATAGCAAAGCAGAATGTGAATTTTCTCGGTTATGTTTTGCTTTCGTCCAATAGTGTCCCCAATTATGTAAGATTGGCGGTGATTTAGTTGTAAAATTCCATGAATAAGAAGATATTGTTCTGAAGCATGTTTTTCAAGGGATTGTGTTTGCAAATGATTCACCAGCATTGTTGTAAACGTAATACTGTATAGGAATAGGTCGTTTAACAAAATTGGCTTGACGTTCTGGGTTTGCTTAAAGTAGTGTATCCCTTGAGCCAAAATCAGGTAGCGAATTAACTTTTGGGCTAGAAGTATATATCGACACACTTTATCATCTGGGTTGGAAATGTAATTGAAATTTCGGATTGCAGTATTCCATTTGAGCCGAAAAAGATTCAGTTTCCTGGGAATGTAACTTCCTACACGGAATATCCATATGTGCTCTAAAAGAAGCATGCTTCAGCTGTAATATTCCGAGTGTGATATCGTGTCACAATAGAGTTTAATATATTTAACATAGTTAGGTAAAAAAAATTGTTTTTATGAAAAACTAGGTTTTCAAACAAAAATAGTGCAAAAATTATTTGATCCGGTTGTGTAGTCGTATTAATAAAATGTCGAACGTGATCTAGTAACTTAAAGCCTTGAAGAAGAATCAGTTAAATTCAAACTAAATTATACGCAACTTGACTTGACGTGGAAAAATATTTAATTTGGTTTCTCAACTCATACTGTAATGTATGAAACTATCATTTCCCCTGGCTAAATTGAATCAAATTGAGTGGTAATTTTGAGTAATGCGGTAGCGTATCCCACTTGTTTTTACTTATATATCTCATTTTGGTTAATAACATAATTATTTAATTTAACGAAGCTCGTGCACAGATATTCTGTTGAATATTTTATGTCATACAATTTCTATGCCCGCTGAGCGCCATATGAACGGGGATCTACGCCGTAAAAATGCTACGAAAAAAGAATTCTCGTGCTTGATATTTTGACATAAGTAGTCAAAAAAATATTGGATCAATCGCTTTATAGAAAAAAACGATACGATGGCTTAAATCGTAACCTATCCTATGCCATAAAAAATAAAGAAATATCCGTGAAATCTTTATTAACTTATTTATATACTTTTATGACGGATTTATACCGTTATGGATTGCTTACGCTTATAAACTTTTTCGAGTGCATATCTGACTAATGCTCCATGAGCGTGCTCGTGTCATTAGAGTTATACGTAGTAAGTGTTCAGGCTATATTCTTGACATTTTGTTCGAACTAAAACTTTCGTAACGATGGGAATAAAACTAGCTAACTAACATTAAGATTTTGACTGATAGGTTATTTAATATAACTTCCAATTTGTAAAATTGTGCAGATTGACAAAATGTCCATTTAAGATTCGACTGTAATATTGCATCAAATTCATTATCAGATCAAGTATGGCTGGGCTTCGTAATGTAAAGATTCTATCGGTCTAATTCATTATTAATCGTTGAAAATAAGTTTTTGTCAGGACACATTCAGTGAGCTTATATCAACAAAACATTACTTGAGCATTGCATTGACCAGCAAGAGGATTTAGCTAACACTTTTTTAAAAATGTGTCAAATTATGTGAATACTCCATCACCAATAAAGTTGCAGTTAAGCACACATAAATACATATTTATGATTGACTTCCTACAACACCGTATAACATAAAACGTTATGGTGTGCGTACAATAATTTCAGTCTAATACAAAAAGTCATAGTAATAACGACGGAAAATAATGTAATGAATTTAAATCGAATGCTTACCTCAAACATCCAATGCAACCATTTTATGTGCAGCGATATCCGTATTTTTAAAAACCACAGCTGGCTATAGTGGTCAATTCTGGTATTCACTACTAACGTATTCTGATTATCAAACTGACACGACATCCTTGCAGTAAATTTTAAAATTTACCAAATCCGAAGGACATGACGAAGCTATTACCACCCTATACTAACACATGTTATTATCATGTTTCCATATTTGGAGATCAAATGTTTACTGGATTAAAGCTAACAAATTCTCAAGGTTTACTTACTTCCTTTGATTCATTAGAATTTAGTATTGCTTCCAATGCAAATTTGGTTTTTGCACTGGTGTGTCTCATACAAAAGCGGTACTTGATTATCATATGTCCTGGACTTATTCATTTTACAAACCCTACTCATACTGTAAGAATGACACTATCAATACTTCAAAGAAATTTGTATTGATATTGATGCATAATCGAAAATGAGTTTAGCTCAAAGCTTTACCGAGATGGAATTTTTGTTTTAAATGCGGTTATTATTTTTTAAAGGATAACCTAGAATTTAGCGCTGAGTAGCCGAAAATATTTTGTGGTTTTTCCCTGGATTATATATGGGAAAACAAGTTTTTTGTCGTATAGCGATAGTAAAACTTGAATAAAGTGATTTTAAAAGTTAATAATCATTCAAACAAGTAAAAAGAAGATGAGTATATTAACAAAAAACCGAAATCTTGTTCAATCAAATCTTGAAACGGAATTAAGGAAAATGTTCTTTTTAACAATTTTTACGATTAGTTTTATTTTACACGCAGAAACTATCCTTGCAGTTAACATCTCTGGGAATTTGGTAAGTAAAATATTTTAAATTACACGAATAAAAAATAACCGTTTAAGAGGAATATAACAGCTCTATTTTTAATAAATTTAATATACTACAGGACACAAGTAACATTATTATCCAATTCAACCCCCGTGTTTCAATCCTAGATGCCTACGACCCAAACAGATACAGTTATGAAGAACTGGTTCCATTGGTTTCTCTTGTGGCAACAAGATTCACAAAAATGTTTCTACCTTATGACTGCAGTGACTTATCTATATGTAAAACTTTTACCACTTTTAAATAACTTGTACAATACATTAGATAAGCAAATGTTGTATCATAATTTTCTATTTGACCCACACAATAGATGAATTATCAGCAATAGCTACAGCCCACTACAATTGCCTGAACAGCACAAAAACTAAAATTGAGCTAATTTTAACTTTTGAATGTGATAAATACAACTATGACTGCAGGGGCACTCCAGCAAAGTTCAAGGCTGTAACAAAATTTGCGGATAAAGTTAACGAATTGTGTAACGAAACAATACGTACGATTGTGTTAGAACGAACTTTGAAAAATAGTTTGTCAAGCATAGGATGTGGTCAAGTTCTGGACATCAATGATAGATACAATTTGGGAGAGAGGTTTTGTGCTGGAAGTTATTGTAACCCAAACGAAGTGTGGAACTCAACAATTGTGCCAGCTGTTGTAGTACTTTATTTTAGGGGAAATTCAATAGATGTGTCAAACTGCAATCCATACAGAACACTAACATTGACCACTCACAACCCAGTCATCGTCAAACAAATCGTTATGTCAGACACCTTCAATTATATACCTAACAACATCACAAACGTTGTAAATTTCTGGGAAAAAGTAACTCATGATCGTGGTTACGAACATTTCCTACATCAAGCTTTCGACACATGGGATCATAAAACAAAAAGATATGATCCCACTGGCTGGTGGTATCTAAAGAAGGATCCTGGCACGACAAATACGAGCCAATTTTTATTCGAAGAGAAAGCTCAAGTTGCTGACGAAATAGATATGAAAGAAAACCCAGAGTTTTTGCACTGGTATCGTGAGACACCATTTAATAGAAACACTACAGGAATTATTTTTCAAGGTCATTTTTCAAATTATTCAGAAAAAGTGAATTTCTGTCGAGTAATGTGCATTGAAGAGCTGGATGATTTAAAAAACGTTAAAAGAAAAGCTGCTGAAATGATAGCTCAATGTGGTGAAAGATTTGAGTTGATTTTATTGCTGAAAAAAATTTATCAAAAGGATCTGACTGAACTGTATGAAATTAGAGAGCATATAACTATATTAGAATCGGTAGAGTCTGATGTTCTTGGAAGAATAGCTGATGCAAGTTTTCTGAAAGCTGTACAAGAATTCGGATTCAAGCGCGGGTATTACGTTAATATAGACTACTGTGGTGAGTATAATAGACTAAATATGTCATTCAAACAAATCTTGCAAAATGCTTTTACCGATTCCAAGAGTAGCATTTATATTTTTCATTATGAGGAGGATGAGCACAGAGTAAATTTAGGGGCAACTTGTATGTTTCGATTTCGAAATGTACTTTTTGATTTATGCACAAAGCTGCTTTTTACTACTCGAAATACAAGCACAGAAATAGGGTTTGCTGTTAAAGCGTATTACAAATATTCAAACTTTTACAAGTCATCATGGGCAATGAAAAATTATTTAAGGTATGTTAATTTGATGAATGAATGGGGTGAGAATCAGCCTAATACTGTGATATTTTTAGGCCAAGATGAGGATCGAACCTTTATTAGTGATAAATTGAAGTACCAAACGGTCGGCTGGTATTCATACAATAAATTTGTCGAAAACAATGGCTACAAACCTAACAAAAAGCAATTATTGTATGAGCTAATGTTGCCTAGCTCAGAATCACAACATAATACCTCCTTAGTTTTAAACAATGTCCAGCTTGTCATGGTGATTTTCTCAATAGTAATATTTATTATATCTCTAGTAATCATTTCAATTTGCTTTGTCCGTCGATATAAGAAGCAATTTGTGTTGCCGTATCAAGAAAGAGTAGTATTTTTCAAGGGTAGATCAGTTGAAAATGACACTAATATACAAGATCCTAACGACATTCCATACGACATGACAAAATATGAGATTTCCCAAGATAATTTTACAATAGACATGAGTAAACTGCTAGGATCTGGAGAATTTGGCATGGTATGCCGTGGTACAGTTCATATCTGTGATGAAGATATTCAAGTTGCAGTTAAAACTACGAACCCTCGAAAATTTAACGAAACATCGTTGAAATCGCTATTATCGGAGATAAAGATTCTGTCACATGTTGGTCAGCATCCTAATATTATAAAGCTTTTTGGAGCTAACACATCAAAC
>JAQFZH010002394.1:0-16751 GCA_034695485.1 Entomobrya nivalis | reverse complement strand
TAATAAACAAAACAGTTTCATCAGTTGTTTGGATTTCTTCCACGAAATTTTGTTGTATGTTGCAACTTGCAACATGCTTGACAGACTTGATGAAATGTGGTACAAACAAAGACAGACTTGCATAGTGCGCTGATCAAGTACATATTAGCTTTTCTTTTTTTGCAAATCGCAAACCTCAGAAGTGCTTTGCTTAATGCATAAACTTTTGAAATTCATGCTATCAAGACTACTGGAGGCTTGCTCAAAGACAGCAAGAAATTGTGCAAAATGTAAAAGTACTCATTTTATCATGTCTTGAACTTAAAATGTTATCTCAAGATTTTCCTTCAAGCTACCTCATAATTCTTGGCAAAGTAATGGATTTCAGATGACATGAAAACTGTATGAATTAATTTTATAACAACAGTCATGTAACCAATATGGTTTTAAATTTTTATATGAAGACCAACTATTTGGTACATATGTATAATGTATCTTTATTCTAAATTCAAGAATTTATAGAATTTTTACTCATAAACGCTATAGACGTTTTAAATTGTTAATCTTATAGAACTAAGGAAACAAGCGTATCGATATTGTTTATCGTCACTTTATTATGCCGTATTTAATTCAATTATATGGAGGTCAAAAGTACCTAAGGTTGAGTTGATGTAGTTTTCCTGGAATTAGATAATAAATACTCTCGAAATACTTTTAAGTAAGCACTCCGTGTTGCATTTTTGCATCCCGACACCCGCAGGTTGGTCTGTCGGTGCGAGTTTTGGGTACATTACATGATGTGCTGAATAGAAACTGCGTTCAGTCGGCAAAAATAAATGCACTATTCAATCATGATTCTTGGAAAAATAGAAACTTCGCCAAAATCAACGGATTCAACTTTTACTAATGCTGTATATTTAAATTATTTAAGCATACCATGTTGGAATTTTGGGCTGTAGACTAAAAAAGTGCACTTTTAAGTAGAGCTTCAAAATTAATGACACGCATGCAATCCAATTTCGAGTAGTTTGGTTTTAAATTAGTGTTTCTAAAAACGATCTTCAATGTGCATATATATGAATCGTCATAATATATCATTTTGTTTGATTGTATGTGTCAGTTTTCCTTTGCTTGATATTGTAAACTATTCAAGAAACTAAGCATCTAGCGTTTCTTCATTATACCTTCCTTGAAACTGCAGCAGTTTGTCTTTCTTTACCATTCATTAACTCATGTCCCGGCACAAATAATCAAATATACTAATATAATTTTCTTTGCACATTTTTCAGGCAATCGGTTATGCACTCTCTGTGAACCCGATGCACAACGGTTTTATGGAGAATATCGCTGTGTTGGCACTGGAAGTGCTACTGGACCTCCAACCCGATTTTCAAGTCTCCGTGAGCCTGCATGTCATGGAAAATGGAAGCATATGCATTCCGGTTCCAAATGTGCTTGTGCAAACGGTACTGACTTTATTTTCGTGTAAAGTTAGCAGTAGGAGAAAACAAAAAAAAATACTTCTTCATTATTGTCTTATAGCTAGATTCCAGTAAGCATCATGAATAGTTCTTTTATGAATATATCATGTATCCAATTAAATTCAATCAAAAATATAAATGAATGCGTTGATTTCCAAAATAGCAAAATATGCAATGGCAATGATGTTACATATTATGTATGTTAGTAGAATTGTAGTTTCAAATTATTAAAATGTTATATACATTTATATGTTTATGAAATCTATAAAAGAAAATGTTTGACTTTTTAACAATTTCAAATGCTTTAAACATAATTCAATATTAGAACTGCACAATTTTATGCGATGATGATGGATTTACAATCGTATCGTGGTGTCAGGAGGGCCATGTTTGGTCTTTTTTTTAACTTTGTTTACTTTATTATTTCATCATGTCAACTCCGAAATCCATTCAGTAGTTTTTAATGCTGCATAATTAAGTTTTTTTTAACTACGTAGTACATAATAATGCAATACATTGTGTGCGTCTGTGTAAGTGAAAGCAGTGTATCGTAATAAAAATATATGGAACTTTAACTAAAACATGTGTACATTTATTTCATATATCATGATTTCAACAATTTAATAGACGCTGAGTTCTTCTGTTAATACATCAATGATCAACATTGAATAATTTAAAAAGCGAATATACAACACGTTGTTTTTTAAAATCTTATTTTGGAAAAAAATGTATAATACTTTAGTTTTCTATGGAAAATAGGGAACGAAAAATCATAATTTCAAGTCTAGTTTAAAATTGATTTTATTTATTTATTTAGGAACACAGACTAGAAAAATTATAACAATACTATATAGCCAAACATGTTTATTAATCACAAAGCTACATTTTTTTCTATTCAAATTAAACTAACTGTTCATTACATTGTTTTATTTTGGTTTAGCACTCACAATTTTCAGAAATAGTATTTTTCTAATCTGGTACACAAATTATGTTGAAGTGAAGCTTTATGACTCATAATTAGATTGATCCTCCCAATTAGATTGATTGATTGATGGAAGTTGCCTTCCACTGTGTTATGTTGCCAAAAATATACTTTCACCAAAACATGGCATAATATCCATAACTTTTACATCTCTTTATAGTATTATTGCTTTCCCGTTAAATAAATGGCAGCCCGAGAAACTAATTTTCTTAAATACATTATATATGCGTTACATTCAAACTATTTACACATTCACCAGCTTACCAGCAAAATAGTCACCACGCAAAATTAATAATCATTTTCAAAATATTTACATCCATACATCAATTGAAACTATAAATATTTGCAAACATCACTTTACAGCAAGATTAGTCTACCGCATTGGTACTTGTACTAAGTTAATGTTTAACATGATGAGAATTCTTAAATTGGTTGTTCTATAATACAACTTAAAAGTACATAGTGTAATAAGTAGTTTGGTGTCATTTTCTAGAGAACTACATACAGGCCACAATCACAAACGGTTCAGGTTGCTAACATATAAATTCTTCAACTCCGTCTTAGGTATATTTTCAAATAATGCTGCACGATTTTGACAATCCCCTTTCTTCACCCAGTGGCCGTATACTCGGAAAGCGCAATTATCAACGACCTAGTAGTATGAATGAATCAAGCCAATTAAATTAAACCGACATAAGTTAAAAATTTGAAGTTGCATATAGTGTAGTGAAGATATATACCTTTCTAAATGCCTTAATTCGATAAGGATCAATAGCTGCCGCATTTAGTGATAAGGGTTCCGGTGTGTTCTTGAGTCGTTGGATTCGCAAGGCACATCTGACACACAATATGGCGAAACGGAAAGACTTACGAGCATTGAAAGGTTTACTATCGCAATGCTGGAAGTTCAAAAAACAATATTTTCGTAAAGATTTACCGATATCAACTCATTTAAATGTAACTGCTAAGCTTACCACAACTTGGAAGAATTCATGATGCAATGCTTCTGTTACAGTTATTCTTTGTGATGCTTCTACAACAAGAAGCTTTCTTATCAGGTCCTTTGGAGACTCTACCAAAAAGTTTACGCGATTAGATTAGATGTTACATGCCAACTCTATATTATTTGAAATATAGGTAAAAGCAACACTGACCTGTTATACCATCCCATTCTGGAGATGAAAACGAGTACTTGCCTTCCATAATGTTCCTCAACATTACCATTTGCTTCCGATGCCAAAATGGAGGACATCCGACGAGCCTAACAAGGTGCAATTATATGTATTCTATAGTTTTTAAATCTAAAATAGGATTAAAATGTGTACAGTAGATAGAAATGTGAGTCCTTACAACGTATACATTATAACTCCACAGGCCCACCTGTATGCATGAAGTAAAAAGAAATACTAATGAGTTTAACATTTAATACAACAACAACATTCAAGCAAAAAAGAAAACATTCCAGCAATGCAAAATAAAACTGTGCATTCGCAGTATTCTTTTAAATCTAAAAGCTAGGCGAAGCATTTTTTGCAAAAAAAATGTATCAAAACAGCTACTAACACATCTACGGATTGATTATATCCGGGAGCGTCATCGTACATTGCTGCTTTGAGCAATTCCGGTGCTAAATAACCAGGTGTTCCGCAAACCTCTTTATATTATTTTTTCCATTTTAAGTAACAAACCACTCAAGGGAAATGAACATGATTGCAGAAAGTGAAGAAGTACCACAACCACACAGAAATCAGGAACACATGCAAATACAATTCGAAACGCAAACATGAGTAAATTAATGGTCATATTAAATATTTTGACATACATGTCTATCTTTTGATCATATCCATCCGCAAGTTCAAACATGTTGCAGCGAATCATTTCTGGAGCTAAATAGCCAGGTGTTCCACACAAATCTAGATCATATTCCATGAAAATTATAACTCAGTAAATATTGAACCACGTATTCCGCTTCCATTTATAATTACTAACATAACTAATAATACTTTACTACAGTAGCCGCTAGTTCAACTAAACTGAAATTCTACAGCACAGATTTGATAGTTGATAATTATGAAAGAATTAAATTCGAGAACTGTATCACTTGCTGTGGACTAGACCATTTTTCTTATTTTAACTTTTTCAAGTAAATTCTGACACATTTACCAAATAATTTTTCATCGGGTTGAAGAACTTTAGCGAATCCAAAATCCGTTAGTTTGATATTCAAGCTGTCATCGAGAAGAATATTTTCAGGCTTTAGATCCCTGTGGACAATGCTTTTCGTGTGGACGTATTCCAGTGCCTCGAAAAGTTGTTTCATAATATACCTGTAAATACATAGGGAACATATACAAATATATTTTGGGAGCTGAAATGCTATAATCATCACATTTTAAAAAGAAACATGATGGAAATATACCTAGTCTTTTTCTCCGAAAGAGTTACTACATTGGTTAAATAATCGAACAGTTCTCCATTTCGACACAACTCAAATACAAGGAATATGAAAGTGTTGCTCTCGAAAACATCATGTAATTCAACTGAAAAATGTCAGTTAAAAAATAGCATACAGTTAGTAAAATAAAACGTTGGTAGGAAAAATATTAATTAGCCGTTACATTACAAATGTTACATACTTATGTAAGGATGCCCAGCAACCAAACGAAGAATATGGACCTCACTTAAAGTCGACTCTCGTACTGTTTGAGTATTGTTATCTTCATTGCTAAGATCAATTATTTTGGCAGCAAATTCCCGTCCCGTTTCTTTTTCAACGCATCGCCTAACCGTTGAGCTAATCCCCCTGTAAAAATAAAAAACATAGTGAATATATCAACATGAACAACTCAGGAGAAGCAAATACCACATTTAACTTATGATTATTACATACCTTCCTAAAACTTCTTTCGGTTCATATTTTGCATAAAATTCTTTCGCTGCATCCTGGTCTGGAAGGATGTCATCATTCTCATCTCGTGCCATATTGAGAATATTGAGGGTCATTAATTTTTTTGCAGAACCTCTAATACACGATTTGGTTGCGCGTTAAAAGGTTTTTAAGTTGTTCACAGTGACTGGAAATATGAAATACATTTTCCACAGTTCACAAATTTTCCAACAACGCATTAAAATGTTAACAGATTTTGTTTTGCATTATATTTAACTCACCTCATGTTTTACAAGAATACGGAAAGATTTCTATGAAAAGAACACGAACTTCCAATTTTAAAATAAAGTATGCTTATCAGAAAAGTACTGGGTCCTCATTTAAAGCTTATCTGTAAAAAACGATAAAAATATGTATTAAGTGCAGGTTTACGACACACTTCATATCGTTCAGATGATTTATATTAGAATATTTCATTTATACTTGCATTGCATAGGTATATTCTTGGCAAAGGTAGGCATATTTAAAAAGAAAATGGCTAAGGAATACTGAAACTATGTGTGGCATCATCACATCAATGTCAAAAATTTAGCTTGAAGCGAGAAAGCAAGTAGTGCACAGTGCACCACTTGTCCACACGACATAAATCTGGAAAATTGCCCAGGCCCAGATTATCCTTCAATGTTCTTGCAAGACGGGCATTTTTTAGACCCGAAAAGACGGACTTCAGTGTCGTCTGTGACGTGACGTCGCAAAGTACTGCACTGATGTGATGATGATACACAAGTCATACTAATGTTGATTTCTTATTACTACGTCAAATTAATTAGTGATATAACTTACATTAATTACTCCGAGCTTGTTGTTGCATATACAATCGCATGGACATTTAAAAGTTTGAAATAGCTTTTAACCCCGACATGTAACTTCGTCTTGCAAACTGCCTGGCTTGGTTATACATCTATGAAATAAGCACTACACTAATTCAGGGCCAGCCTGATTTAATTTTATAATTACGAACAGGTGAATTCTGCTGTTACAAAGTATTCAGTAAATATTTACAATAATGATTTACTAAAATCAAATCCTGATGATTGGCACAAAAGTAAATGCAAATGTTATTCATTCAAAACTGCAGGTAGTACAAGAAAATGTGAATTTGAAGTTGTTAGTCTGTCTGCCAATTAGTTCACTCTTCATAACTTTTAAAAAATTACTAAAAAAGTTCAATTATACTTAGGCTTAAAATATGCACCGTTTCGTTAGATGGCGAGTTTTCTTATGCAGCACATAAAACAAGTAGTAAACAGTGATTTCATTTAAAACTATACAGCCCTTGCCCGCAGCATTTTACTAGATGATTCAAATCCTAAATCAAAATGTACACACGATGCAAAAAAACATATGATGTAGATGATGTATGTGTGTATTCCTGTTTTCAAATGGCACAATATCAGGCTTCAGGATGATCATGTTATGATATTTTGTTTTGGGACTCGCAAATTGGGTGCAAGCCCATGGGATGATGGGATGGAAATTCTCCGTCATTTCTAGCAGGGTGGCCAGACTGTTTATAGTACTTCGCTCACTGCTAACTTATCATGATATCTTTATGAAATGACTATGACATGACATACTATAACTATGACCAGCCTCCTCTTCACATTCATCATCATATTATTCATTCGACTATATGCAAAGTGCATGAAGTGTTGGCAATCATAATTCTCACATTGCATACAAATATGCAGACTAGAAACTATGTAAATTCTCTTTGTTAAATTTTTCACGTACTATATGCTATGTAGTTTGTAGACATATGAAGTGTTAATAACAATTAAAATACACATTTAAAGTTTATTGGCTAGCTTGCCAAATATCTAAGTAGCACCATGCCACACTGTCTTATTAACTGTTTATAAGTGAACTATATGCATATGCAATATTTTTATTTATAACAATCTTTGAAATGGTTGAAAATGACATAAAATATGATTGCTGTCCGTCCTCTTACAACTGTAAAATATTATTCGGACAATCTGTATCTCTGTAAATCTGTATGTTATGGTAATGTACACAATAAAGCTAAAACCATGCATTTAATATTGTCATCGAAATCAGTTATTCGGTTGTCGAAGTTCCCGATGGTTTAGTTTCTGATGAAGCCGCTGCAATCTTTGTGGGAGAAAATCGTTTTTGAGGTCCTCCCAACGCCCAAGCTCCTCGAGGAGAAGTTGCCACTTCGGGTGTTTTTGATTCAGAAGACTGATTGCTTTGTTCTGCATCATGTGGAAGACCTGCATAAATAGTCGAAAAATTAATAAATCGTGCTTTTCTAATCAAAAGCTAAACAGGTTGGCAATAGTATGATGAACATATTACCTTCGTTGTTACTACCTGGCAAACCCGGAAAATTGGTACGGCTAAACGCAGGGATAGATTTAGATTTCGTCGAAACTTTCGACGACAGCGAAGCCCAAGATGATACTGAAGAATTATCACTGTCAGGACTCCGAATTTTCATGGCATCAAGTGATTCAATCAAAGAAGCGTTGTCAGGTGTCATCTCGACAGGCTTTGGATCATTTACAGTGGTAGCCTCCGAGGATGGGTTACCTTGCCTGCTAGCTAATTGCTTCTTGCTCCGTCGTTTGCCTGATGACTGGTGTGGATGCGTAGCAGGGGAATTTCTATATTTTGCGCGACCCTGGTAAGATGAGGGTTTTCCCCCTTGACGACCCAATGGCGGAAAGCCCGCAGGTTTTGCCCCCATAATACCTGGACCTGAATGTCCTCGACCTGAATGCCCTGTACCTGAATGTCCTCGACCTGAATGTCCTGGACCTGGATGTCCTGGACCTGGATATCCTGGACCTGGATATCCTGGACCTGGATGTCCTGGAAACTGAAAACGGGAAGGCCCCTGTTGCGATTTACGATTTACTAAAGGCAAGCCTGTAGCCATACTGATTGCCGGTGGCTGTTTTTTGTGTGCAGTATCAGGAATGGATTCCAAAATCCATTTAGAGGTAATTGGATCAAGGGTGACATTATACCAATATGATTGAGGCTGTGAATAAGTCGGTAGCGGAAGCATAGATCCATGGGAAAATCTACATTCCGCATCACTTTTGCGACATATTCCTTGAAGAAAATGTTGACAAGGGACCAGTTTGTAGATAAATGGATTATCCATTATAGTGGAGTCAATTGGCAGGTAAACCAAACCATTTATGTCCATCAATAGACTATGCATTTTGGAAACAAAATACAATCTCTTCAGAATACCGGTTTCGTAAAAGTGAATAATCAACCAGTCTTCGTCCAATCTTGCAAAATCTGGAAGATAATGTGGAACCAGTCAAAATAGAAATTTTGAAACTACAAATTTAAAAGAAAAATATAATTACTAGTATACAACTTACCTCAGCTTTAATACTGCGTACAAACTAGTCCCCCAGTCAGTGCTTTTCATTGATTGTCAATGGAAAAAATAGCTCAAGCAAGCGAACTCAAACTGCGAAGCCCACGTAACCTGTCACCTGTGAATCATGACTTGATTGTAATTACAGTAAACCAAAAAGATGTATATTAAATATCGAGCAGATTACTCGACTTAAATAGTAGCGAAAATTAAACTGATAATTAGCAGAATAACAGTAATTTTCATTCACAAACTCGTTATGTCACTCTCAACTATTATACATTATACATTACACATATCTATATAATTTTTTAAGTACTATCAACTATGCTGAGTAGAGCAATAAAAACGTAATTGTAAAATTAACTGCCTATTTTAACGTTTTCCTGCTTTGTATTCTTAATTCTCCATTAAAATTTAATTGCCCTAATGTGACACGTCACAACTCAAAAATTGCAGCGATAATCAGATATATGTGATAGTTACCTATTGTTGTCACTCCCAAAAAAAATAGTCCAATATCTTGCTTCGCCAAAGAAAGTCCTTTGATGTTTTTCAACCAATTGTACTGAGACACACCAACAACAACAACTGATATAAAAACTATTTATTACTTTCACCAGTTAAGAAAACCTTCTTCAGTTAAGAAAAATCTTTAAAACGCAAAAAAATCTTTAAATTTGTGAGCAAGACAACCGCATGCAGTAATGATATGAAATTACTGGCCAGATGAAAATGATTTTTTTATCGGAAATAAAAATGTCAGTGAAGGCAAATCCAAAAAAAACTGAAAATGCGACAAAATGATATTTTCAGAGGACAACGCGACGGGTTGTTAGGCATACAAGCTGGTCATTGCATTATTAGCGGTCATTGTTCAATTTTCACGCATCATGTTGAATGGGAAGGATGAACTTTAAAGCTATCATTCTGTCTGACTGGCTGCTGTATGTTGCTGCTACTACGGTGTATGGTGCGTTGCAGTGAGGCTGAGACAGTGTTTTATGAATGAACTCCTTTTGGCAGGTTGAACTGTTCTGAGGTTACGCTGCGCTGTTGGTTGAAGAAATGAGCGAAGAAGAGGAGCTCCCTTGCTTGCTTTGCTGGTAGTATTGCAAATTGCAAGGCAACTTGGACAAGAGAGATGTTCTTGTTGGCCGGCAAATTTGAACTCGACAGTTTTCCATGTGCTTTGGTTGTGCACTGTGTTTTATATGTGCACTACGAGTTGGTTGTGTTATTTTGTTGCATGAAAATGCGGCGAGACATGTGAATGTAAAATACATTGAGAATTAAAGGAGAAGTGGAAATTAAACAGTGATTACTTTGGGGTTTTTAATTAGAAAAACGTCAAAATGGGGAAAAAGGACAAAGTTGGGAAGCAGCGTAAAGATAAGTTTTATCATTTGGCTAAGGAGACAGGTAAGAAAATAATATTTAAATGTTCATTGGTGAAAGCACGTGTTCTTGTTTATGACGTTTAATAAAAAGTGATTAGTAAATGGGGTTTATGAATGATTAATTTTAACATTTGTCTGTTTTATGTTGAAAAGGTTACCGATCCAGAGCTGCCTTTAAGTTGATTCAGTTGAACAGGAAGTTTGAATTTCTTCAAAAGTCAAGGGTCGTGATTGACCTTTGTGCTGCTCCAGGAGGATGGATGCAAGTTGCTGTGGAGCATATGCCAGTTTCCAGTTTGGTTATTGGTAAGTTGGTTTAAAGTTGGCTTGTTTTTGTTCACAAGGTCTTAAAATTATATGAGTATCTTTAGTAAAACATCTTTTTGTATGTTCTTAATCCTCAGGTGTGGATTTGTTTCCAATCAAACCTATTTCTGGGTGTACCAGCATCACTGAAGATATTACTACTCCCCGGTGTCTCCAGTTGTTGAAAAAAGAGTTGAAAACTTGGAAGGCTGATGTTGTACTTCATGATGGTGCTCCAAACGTTGGTCAAAATTGGATTCACGATGCCTATCAACAGAACTGTCTGACACTCAGCGCTTTTAAATTGGCAACTGAGATTCTTAGACCAGGAGGTTACTTCGTGACAAAGGTGTTTCGATCCAAGGATTACAATTCATTACTGTGGGTTTTAAAGCAGTTCTTTAGAAATGTGTTCGCAACTAAACCTGCTGCCTCAAGAACAGAATCCGCTGAAATCTTCATCGTTTGCAAAAGCTATCTTGCACCCGGTACTGTTGATCCAAGATTTTTGGACCCAAAGCATGTCTTTGAAGATATTGACCTACCAGAGAATAAGAAGCAGCTTCAACAGCTTTTAAAAGAAGTTGGGTATGATTCAGATTGCAATTACAATACGTACACATGGTTATCGGTTTGTGTCTTTGACATTCAACATTGACATTATGCAATTATTAATTATTATAGAAAGAAAAAGAAAGCAGAAGGATACCCCACTGGAGAGACTTTGCTGTATCGTCCTGTGCCAGCAACGGATTTCATTAAAAGTTCAGATTACATTGAATTGCTTGGAAATACGTCTTCAGTGAGCTAACTTTTGATTTTTCCTTGTTCAATATAACATAAAACAAAAGAGTGAAGTTGATATTTTTATGTACTTATTCTACTCGTTACAAATAACAGATTGAGCTTGACGAAGAATGGATTGCTAGTAACAAAGCAACTACTGAAGACATTAAAGATTACTGCAGGGACGTAAAAGTTTTAGGCAAAAAAGAAATTAAAGCCCTTGTGAGCTGGCGTAAAGTGCTCAGGTAAGCTTAATATTTCATTTGACTATGTACTCATTTAGCATATGAATCTACAAAAAAATACTTTGTGCGTAATTTAAATTGTGTATAATTTTATGTACTTGTAGGGATAAATTGGAGCAATATTTAAAAATTAAAGCTGGTATCAAGGATGGAGAAAATTCTGAAGTTGATTGCAAAGTTGAAGAAGTGGATGAAGAAAGTGATACTGAGACTAAGCTTCATGACGCAATCAATGCTGTCAAGAATCAACAGGATAAGGATGAAAAACGAAAAAAGAAGAAATTGTTGAAAGAGCGAAAGAAAGTGGAGGAAAAAACTAAACTTGACATGATCATTCCTGGCGACGTTGGGCCAACTGATACAGCCGCTGATTCTCTGTTTACCCTAAAAACAATTCGAAGTATTGATGATGTTGACAAACTGATAGTAAAACCTGCTTTACCTGACGTTGACGAAGAACCTGACGATGATGACCTCGATAGGATTTATGAACGTTATCAAAGTAAATTAGTTCACTATAACAAGGACGATGAGGTGTTGGATAGCAGCGGAAAATATTATCGCAAGCCGGAAAACAAAGACATGGATCTTCATGCCGATGGGGAATCAAGTGACTCTGACGAGGAACCTGATTTAAGTAAGGGCCTTGGTGTGGATTCCGACGATGATGAGCAGCTATCGATTTCGGAAGCTGAAGTGGATATGGACAAAATCGCTCCGATATTAGATAATCATCTACTAACTGACCTTGATCCAGCAAACAAAACGCAGAAGAGACTGAAGAAAGTCGCTATGTGGTTTGATAAAGTGAGGAAACCTAACGAGTAGACTTATATCATAATAGTTATAGTTATGACGAGGATCATTTTATATTTGATTGATTTTATAATAATAGGACATTTTCAAAGATATTGATGAGGAATCAGACGAAGATTTTGAAATTCAAAAATTAGCCGAAACCTACCAACGAAAGGGGGCCAAAGTTCATGGAATGGATCCCGCCAAAACTGTAAAAGAGGAAAAGACGGGAAAGAAATCAGCGAAGAAAGGAACGAAAACTAAATTAGAGGATGACGAGGATGATGAAATGGAAATTGTTCCAGAATCTGCACCAAGTTAGTATTTTTCATACGTATTTAAGTAATATGTAAATATTGATTTGAAATGTTGTCAGACTTCTCAGTATGTAATTCCTAAAATGTTGCAGAAAAGAAAAGAGCCAAGCTGGATCCTCAGGGCCTAGCCCTTGCTTCAGTAATGGTGCAATCGCAAAAGAATAAACGGGATTTAATAGATGATGGTTGGAACAAATACGCTTTCAATGATGAAGGTTTACCAGATTGGTTCATTGACGATGAGAAGAAGCACATGAAAAAACCATTGCCAGTACCAAAAGAACTGGTTGATTCATATAACACTAGTCTGAAGGTTAGAGTCTTACTACATTTATCGATAAGATCATAGTAAACCAACACAATATTGAGTATGAATATGAATGCATGTTACTAATTACGGTTTACTACTATTTGTATCAAAAGGAAATTAACGTTCGTCCAATCAAAAAAGTAATGGAGGCAAAAGCGAGGAAGAAGAAGAGGACTATTAAGAAAATGGAAAAGGCAAAGAAGAAAGCAGAAAACATTTTGGAGAATCATGAAATGACAGACGTTGAAAAGGCTAATCAGATCAAATCGTAAGTTGTACTTATTAAGTAAAATAGTTTAGTTTTAACCTTGTGTTTTACCACTCAATTTACAATATTTACATGGATTTTATTGCATACTTCTACATTCACAGGCTGTACAAGAAAGCGTCAAATACGAAGAAGAAAGAGGTCACTTACGTCGTGGCTAAAAAATTCAGTACAGGTAAACGAGTAAAACGACCCGCAGGAGTGAAGGGACCTATGAAAGTGGTAGACGGTAGAATGAAGAAAGATCTACGTAAACAGAAGTCGATGGGCAAAGGTAAAGGAGGAGGGGGTGGGGGAGGAAAGGGAAAGAAAGGAGGGAAGAAGTTTACATCCGGAAAAGGAAGGAAGGGAGGCAAGCGTTAAGTTACAATTATAAATTAGCCGTACTATACGATATCTGTAGATAAGTACTCGCAAACTTTGACTTTTGTACTAATTTGTAAGTAATGGTTAGCTTTGTTGTTCTTAAAGATATTTTATAGTTTTAGTTTTATTTTTTAGAAAATACGACAACTATTATTTTCGTTGTGAGTTTCCAATAAAAAGAATATTTGTTGTAAATATAAAAGGTTTGTTATAGAAATTAGTATAAATAAATGGAATTCTATTTCGCCTGAGTTCTCTTTTATCAATTGGATGCGTCGTCGTTAAAATGTTTTTTTGACTGATGAGTCGATTTCGAGAATATTGCAATGATATTTTTGTCTCTTTGAGTCGTATCTGTTCATTGTTCCATGCACAAAAATGGATATACGAGTGGTCTGTGGCAACACTGCATATTACATTATTGCAATGCACAAAAATCATTAAATCTGAAAGTTCGAAGGTTGTCTCCAAATAAAGTACACGCTATAGGTCAGGGGTCAGACAATTCATAAATAAGGGTTCGCCAAATCGACTTTCGCATTAGATGTGTAAGCAGGTTTTCAAGATAGGAATTCCTTTCATCTTCGCATTCATAATATGTACTATGTACCCGCATACAAAACTTCGTCACCTCATTCGCGTTTGGGACCATTCATATAGTATGTGATCAGTTGGGTTGGATATTGGAGGAGTTTACCAGGTTTGTTTCATGACTAATTATTGATTGATTAGGTGAATCAACAGCTGAATTAATTGTTAATCGTTTATTGATCCGATTTCAATACATTTTAGCCAATCATCATTTTTGCTACACAAACAACAAACATTGCACAAACTAATGAATGTGAATGGTGGAACACTACAATAATCAATCAAAACTCTTCGTTTCTACATTTTTGAGGAAATAATACAGCTAAAAATATTTTCATCGTATAATTTAGCTTTGATTTAAAGTCAAAGCTTGATGGAAAAGTACAATTCATATGGTCAAAGCCTTTGTCCATGTAAATTGTGAATTGTGCTTTTCCATAAAATAAGTGCCCCTTGAATATGAGTCCGGCTTCGCAGAAGATTTACTCGTAGCACTGCATGAGCAAGAATTGAGTATTCCTGCAACTTTTTTACATTCTGGTTACGCTGTTGGCACCTGTGGGGTTGTTGCGACCCTATAAACGCAGTTTCATTTTTAATTGATAATTGACACTATTGTCAGAACTGAAAGTTAATTTTGGAAGTTAATTGATAGTTCGATCAACGTTTTTCTCATCTAGAAAGTCCTGGTTCTTTGGTTATACTCTAACTATACAATCAATAAGCATTACTGTTAAAAAAATACAGGTACATTAGAAACAGATTTTACAGTCATGAAAATACATAAAATCATTGCTGAAAAAGAAATCACACTTTATGCGACGCTTTATGTTGCAATGCTGTCTGCAAAACAATATGGAAATTGGAAACTATTAAAACTGGCTTTTTGCATGTAATTATCAGATCTGCGATGTAAATTAATTTTATTTAAATCCAAAACTCATCACGATGCATGCATTGTTTTAAATTCGGGTCGGATGCCATTGTGAACACAAAGACAATCAACATGCAAAAAAACAGAAATTCGTAGTCAGTGGTGTGTGATTAGTGATTGGTGTCATGGTACGTTGTTGTTGCCAGACGGTATCACCAAACATTTTATACTTCACGTTACATTGCAACAGTCGTTTCAAAATGGGTCCCCTAATTTTCGACCGATTTGTTCTAAGCTCGTTGCTCATCTTCTAACCATCAATTAATTGCGAGAAATGAAAGCCTGAAAATATTTCAAAATGTGCATGTTCCCTATCATTGCGTTTTATAGTTTTTTAATAACTTTAATTTTCATGAAGAGTGCAGTCAACTCTTTCCTAGGAATGGGAACAAACTAGAAACGTCATAAACTCGTCGACATCATGTATAATCTTCAATTTTTTCTTAGCTGTTAGCTACTTTTACACATACTTACTGAAGCCTGCTTTTACAAGCAACCATATTTGTCGTTTTATAGCTTCATTTTAATTTGCTAATTTCAACGGTGGTTTTATTGTTCACGCAAGACTCATTGCGTGTTCCGAATTCCCATATCCAAATCTCATATAAAAGCTACCCTCCCTCCTTCCCAACATCATCGTATTGTACTTGTACGCAGGGACCTCTGACCTGTTTCATTTCATGTACTTTTTTTAGGGTACCTCGGACATCTCGGGTACCGCATCTCAGCTCTCTCTCTCTCTTTCTCTCTACCTTTTTCAATTTAATAGCCGTTCCTCCCATCCCATTATACTTGTCTTCAATTAACTGTTTATTTTCTTTCTCAAGTTGGCTTCGCTTAAAAATTTAAAACTTCGTCATTTGCCTGCCATCATCATCAATATTCTACTTCACACAACATATATCATCACTCTTTATCTTTTACGATGCAACGTCTCTCTAGAATCATCGCATCCATCCTCAATCCTCATCATCAAAAAACGACGATCTAGCGGTGGTGGTGGTGGTAGTGGTAGCGTACATACAAAAAAATAAACAACCATTCTTCTTTTTTCATTCATCTACATCTACAGTCGTAAACTTTTTTATTTAGATAGATTCTTTTAACAGTTATTGAACTGCTCAAGTCATAGCCATTTCCTTTCCACTGCACTCTTTTAGTATAAAAAGGCTGCCACGCCACTCTTTACCAGAGAGCCACTGACTGCTGCCGCCATGCCATTCAGTGATAACATTATATTCGTCAATTCCTTTCGCGTCATCTCTTTTCTAATACTACTCATCATTTTTTTGTTGTGCGCTTCACATTGCATCGCAAGTATTTTTTTTTTCATATGAACATGAACGATGAACAATGAAGACTCCTCTACTCTGGCTTTGGCTTAAAGAGAAGAAATTGGGATAAATCAATCTGATTATCTTGTATGAATGTACTTGACTTGGTTGCTAACTTGATGAGAAGATGAGGATGAGGTTGTTGTACGTAAGTACATAAAACAACATTACAAGAAGAGATTTAAAAACAGCTAAACAACAAGTGCTGCACACTGTCTGCTTTTTACTAATCACTCAAGAAATACCAAAAAATCATAAATTAAAGTAATACGCACAAAACATTATCATTTGAGTACTCAGCTCAGAGCAGAGATCAGAGAGTAGTAGTCAACCACCACCACCA
>JAQFZH010002393.1:0-16753 GCA_034695485.1 Entomobrya nivalis | reverse complement strand
ATTTAAGTATGTTTTTTGTAATTATTATCGCTAGAATTGGAGTTTGGATGTATACTGGCGAAGGCCAGTACGGGCTTTCTAGTGCTGATACAAAACGAGTCCACTGAACTCTCATGTTATGTTACATAATATGTAAAGCATGTCCAGTTTGTTTTTGATCATTTTAGTGTCGTATATGTATGTACGTAGATTTGTAAAATACACTCAATTTAGATATCCAAGTAAGGGGTACATGAGACTATGAGACTAATCAGTATTTCAAGATTTTCAAGTGTATTTTTAAGTACTTTCTGGTCAACAATAAGACTTGAAAGGAAAAACCTCATAAAACTAGTTGTTTAATGCAAATGTTATCATTACGCCTGGAAAAACCCAGGTGCATTGGAAAACGATATTTTTTATCCCATGTGTTTGTTTGTGCAACATTTTAGCAATAGCATGATTTATATGTTCGTATTTTAACGTAATCACTGCAATGTTTATGATTTTATATGTTTGTATAAACTATAAATAAATATTTTGTTCATAAAAGTTAATTTATTGAAATTTTATTGTATATTATTGGCCCTGACATGACGCAAATTTTAAAAATATATATTAACTTCCTCATTCTAAACATTCACAATTGTTTAGATGTAGTGATGAGCTTCGAAAATATTATATTATGCCATATGCAGCAATTGGATGGTCTGCCGGAATCATAGCCAGCCGAGGTGAGCATTTGACAAGAAGACACCGAAAGGACACCTAGTCCATGTACAAGAATAACACGAGTCAAGGGCGAAGGAAGTTTTAGCCACCTGTACAATTCGTAAGACTGGTGAGCTGGGAAAACAAAAAGGCAGAAATTATATTTTGCTTCCTTCCTCACTTGGCCAACAAGTTTTAGTTTTACCGTCATAGGGCATTGGCTTTCAATGCTCGCATCCTTTTCAGGGGTTGCCAATCATTCAAAAACGTCATTTATTCTAAACGATGTTACATAATCCGATGAAACATGGAAAAAAACAATGTAAAGTAATTGTTTACGACCTTATTTACCTTTATTTTAGAAAACTTTATCTTAAAATCATGCAACAGTTGGTTTGGTATGTGTATTTTCCCATTCGTGACATGGACATGACACTGACATTAAATTATATTTATAATTTCCTACTTAAACAAATCTACATGTATGCGTCACCCACCAGGTTAAAAGTGTGAGAAAAAAGAGAAACTGGAAACTGGATGAATCTGTTCAATGAAACATATACATAACATATTTACAAGCTTTTATTTAACAAATTCGTACATGTAATGTGATAATATTCTCATATTAAAGTTAATAAATAAAACACTCTCTCTTTACACAGCTAAATGTTTCTTGGAAGTGATAGTTGAGATTAGATGATTTAAACCCACCGGGATTCCCCACTGTTTTGTCAACTTTTAATAACGAAATCAAACAAACAATATTACTAAAAACTGTACAGACTTATACTAATATAGTTTTATAATCCAAACTTATCAAAAACTCCAACTTCCTTCAAATACTGCAAATCCCTTTTTACCATACTTAAAGGGGACTCGATTTGTTCGTAAAGGTCGGGGCAGTACCTCTGCATTTTTTCGCTGTAAAAATATTGTTGAAGGTCATCCAGAAGGAAGTGTTCCAAAGATGGAATTGCTGGACTACTAAGTAAACTGTCAACCATCTTAGTATTTTCGTAATTCTCCATGAAGGCAAAAATGGGCGAGGCTTCTCCCAGGTCTTTAACCCTATTCAAAAACTCTTCGTATTCAACAATACTAACCTTGTACCCAAAAGATTCTGCAATTTTGGGAAATTCTTGTTCCACCACAACTTTACGTGGAATGATATTGTAAACGTCACACGGGGTGTTATCATCAAAAAATAATCTAACAGCAACTTCAGCGCAGTAATCGACTGGAAGTTGGATTATAGGAACGGGTATGGAAGGCAAAGCCCCTACTTTCATGTACGTCAGAAATCTTAACATTGCATGATTACCTCGAATATCATGCCAACCTGTGGTACTGTCGCCAGCAATTAAAGGTAATCTAAACGATTTACAAGGAATACCTTTCTCTACAGCTTGTTTTACAAGTTGTTCCGCTATGTATTTTGAAATCGTGTATCCTTGATTGCTAGGGATCTTTTCTGGTGACAATGTGGGCTCCCATTTTTCAGATAAACTGCCTTTGTCCATACTATATATCATGCCGAATGTGGATGCATGGAAGACCATTTTGGTTTGTTTAAAGCAGGCAAACTCTAAAACATGCTTAGTTCCCAAAACGTTGATCGTCCTTATATGAAACTTTTCTTGATCCTCAGTTTTCCTGTATTTCTGAAGATGATCCACTTTTGCTGCACAGTGAATTATGCCATCAATGGAACACGCGAGTTGCTCGTATTGGTCGTCTGGTAAGCCAAATCTGGGTGCTCCCACGTCACCATCGACGCATTCAATTTTTTCGAGGTCAATTTTGGAGTCTAATCCGTTCGCTTTCAGGGTAGCCTTCAATCTGTCTTGTCCAGATAATTTGCCACGTTTTCTTACAATGCATGTGATTTGGGTAATTTGGGGCATTTGGGATACCAACTGGAGAACGTATGGAGCGAACATCCCAGTAGCACCTGTAACAAGAAGAGTTTTTATTTGGGAAGGAAGCATCTCGCTATTCTTGCTGGCAACTATGGTGGATGGTAACAAGGCGTCTTCTTGAATGATGGATTGGAGCTCGTCTAAACTTGGCAATACTTCATCAGCCGCAGCGCAGGAAACAAGAATATCCACCAGTTTACATGCTAGCAAATTGGTTGTAGTACATCCTTTCAGATCAGACGCTGAAACAGTCATTCTGCTTCCTAACATATTTTGAAGATTATTTTTCATCTCAAGCATCATTAAACTGTCTACTCCCAATGATGGAAAATCTGCATTGTCATCTACTTGCTCGTCAGAATCCATTTTTAAAATATTGCGAATCATTATCTTGATGTATTTTCGGAACACTTCCTCCTTCTCAGCTCTGTCCTCAACGCTATCCATCTCGTTCCAAAATTCGTCAGAGTTGAGGTTAAAAACTGGTGCTTTACTTTCATTGAAGAGAGATCTGTCGTCGATATAGTTTTTTATACGTGGACAAAATTTTGCAAATACTGAAAAGGATTCCACAGTTAGTACACCGGTTTGAACTCGGTTTGTTCTTAAAATCTGGTCCAATGCCATTAATCCCTGTTGAGTGGATAGCGGCTTGATTCCCGGAATTTCAATTTCTGTTGCAATCCCAACCTGGTTCACCATGTAAAAGAATAATATTACAATCAGATCATATGCATGCGTATTGGTATTCAATAGAAATACTGCCAGTTGACCAACTTACCTGTCCCCATTGCCCCCAGTTGATTGTACTTGCCGGAAGCCCTAATGAGCTCCGGTAATGTGCCAGAGAGTCCTCAAAAAAGTTTCCTAAAAATGAACCATAAATTAGTTGGATGTTTTGCATAGAGATACCACTCTGTACATGTATGTATGTATATATGTATGTTAGCTATCAACATTCCGCCCTGGATTATTCGCTGATAGCTTTCACTGTAGATCACTTTCACACATATATTTAATATTTTAATATAATATTATACATAATTATTTATTTTATTTTACCAGATGAATGATTTGCTTGTCCTGGTGTGCCAAAATTGCTGACCATTGAGGAAAAGAATACAAAGTGCTCCAACTGACATTCCAAAGTAACATCGTGCATATTCCATGAGCCATTCACCTTTGCGTTATACGTGTGCTCAAACTTTTCCCAACTTTGATTAAGGAAGGTTCCATCGGACAACGTTCCGGCAGTGTGCATTACGCCACGCAACGGTGGTAAGCCATTGGCTGGATCCTTAATTTTGTTGACGAGTTGCTGGCACTGCTCATAGTTGCCTACATCAGCTTGCCATGCATTTACAACATAACCGGCAGCTTTCCAAATATTCATTAATTCGTCAGTTTTTGGAATAGGTTTGCTCCTTCCAACAAGGATGATGTATTTTGCTCCTTGGCTCAGCATGTATTTTGCCGTTTCTAATCCAATTCCACCTGTAATGCCTCCTGTGATTACATAGGTACTTCTGTCATTGAACATGGGCGTATTTACTTTAAACTTGGAATCTTGTAACTTGATTTCTGGCATTACACAAACAATTTTTCCAATGTGCTTAGCCTTCTGCAGATAATTCAATGCACTCCGAATATTCACTGCGTCAAATCGTACATAAGGGATGGGTTTTACCACTCCGCTGTTGACGTATTTTTTCATTTGCTCAAATAGTTCCCTCCAAACTTCTTCCTTCAAAGTAGTCAAATCTGCTATAGTGTAGACTACATCCGGTCTAAGCGCATTCACTTCCTCAGGCTTCCAAATTGTCAGCTTACTCATTTCCACGAAACGAGCACCTTTGCTACAGCATTTCAATGTGGCTTCTTTGAAGCCCGGGCCTGTTAACGAATTCAATACAATGTCGATCCCCTTTCCTCCGGTTACCTCCAATATTTGATCGCCATATAACGTATTTCTGGAATGAAATACATGTTCAATACCCAGTCTTCTTAGATATGCTCTTTTCCTTTCGCTGCCCGCAGTGGCAATGATTTTAGCACCATAATGCTGCGCAATTTGTATAGCACTCAGGCCAACTCCTCCAGAGGCAGTATGAATCAACACTGTATCGCTGGATTTTATGTTGGCTACCGTGTTTAAACAGTAAAATGCTGTCGAAAACACTGCTGGTAGCGTGGCTGCCTCCGCAAAAGTGAAATAATCTGGCACAGGTACTACCGTTTCTTCACCTACCTTGATATGGCTGGGAAGTGCTTGTTGTTCATTCAAATTACATCCAAAAACCGCATCACCCACTTTCCATTTTGTTACTTTAGACCCAACTGCAGTTACGACACCAGCAAAGTCAGTACCAATAGCATTTATCTTGTCAAACTGTGGATCAGGCTTGATTACTGCAAACACATCACGGAAATTCAACGCCGAAGCCTTGACCTTCACCTCAATGTCAGTATCCTCCAAAGTGTAGCAATTCAAAAAACTGAATTCCAAATCCTGAATAAGTTTGGTCTGGGGCAATATCAGTTGAAATCGATCCGAACCCTTTGGTAAAGCTAAGCTCTCGTTGGGTATTTTACAGGATGTCAACCTCGGGCAGTATCTCTTTACTCCTCGATACGCCAATATATCGTCGCCATTCTCATAATACCAAAGTTCATAGAAAATATGCTCAAGTTGTTCGTCTGGAGATTCACTTGGGGGCAAATCGATACACTTTACATCCAGGGATGTTTCAGTTCTCAAAACCTTACCGACTCCTATAAGTGTGGAGGGTGATGGGTTATTCAATTTGGCTAGATCGTCCATCCCACTAATGCCCTGTGTCACAATGTAGGTTCTTGTTGCCATTTTCTGATGATCCCAAATATACTGACATAAGTACAAAAACGGTTTGAGAATAACTTCCTGGTCCCTTTCTTCTTCGTTTACTAAGCCCCAAAGATAAATTACTCCCTCTACAATTGCTTTATTGTCAGAGTTGGTGTTATTTTTTGCAACAGCGTCTTCTATGAATGCTTTACTTGTGACGTCAGTTAAACATTTGGATTTAGACAAAAATATGACATTCCTGTCCAAGCTCTGGAGCCTTTTGACAAGACATGTGCAGAGTTTGGAATCATCCCCAAATACCAGCCATATGGATTTAGTTTTGAGTGGCACGTGTGTTATCCGTTTGTACATTCCATTCGGGTAGTAGTTTTTCTTAGCCGATGCAAAAATTGTTGAATGTACAAAATTAAAGCAAGGCAATGCGACCGATGATTCAAATCCAGAATCGTCCAAAACATTCTCCCATTGAACTGGACTCAGGCAAGCGTGATCCGGACGAAGGTCAAAGTCTTGGAATCTCCAGTAACCATCCAAAAGTCCGAAAATGTACGTGAAACGCCTGTCTTTCTGTGTAGTTTCCAAAACATTGATACAGCCACCATCACGGAGGAGCATGCGAAGATTAGATAACGATTCCCTGACATTTCTTGTGGCATGAATGACCTCAGCAGCAATGACCATGTCAAAGTATCCTATAAAACGAAGACATTTTTCATTGCATAATATCTACATATGCATAATAGTTTAAATTTGTATTTTGATGGGACGGGTGCTTATTGTTGAATTTATATGCATACCTGGACAAAATCCTTGCGATAACGGATCTTCTTCAATGTTTAACTTTCTAAATAACACCTTGTTTTTGAGATGGGAAAATTTTTCTTCGGCTTTGTTGAAAAATGCAAGTGAAATGTCGGTATAGTGGTACTCAAAATCGATCCCTAGGACAAGACAATGTATTTTAAAATTAAATCTTTACACCATACTGTAAATAATGAGTTGAATGCTTACCCAAATCTTCTAAAACTTTAAGGAACAATCCAGTGTGCATTCCTGTTCCTGCCCCGACTTCCAGTAGTCTTAACTTTCCACAATGATTTGATTCATCGAATCCTTCGAGGGAGCGGGAGATGATGGCGTTTATTAGAAGGGTACATGATCTTGTAACGACCCCGTGTAGCAACTCGTAAACTGCGTCTATAAGTGCCATGTTGGAACCTTCTGGGAAAAGAACAGCCAGAGGCGGAGTTTTTCCAAGTAAAATATCAGGCAACTTGGCACCGATCTCGTAAATTGTCTTATAATCAGCACGAGAAGTCTCTGTGGTTGTGCGCGTGTAACGAAGAGCATTGATAAGTTCTTGTTTGGTAGGTATGGACTTGAGAATAGTAAAGATGCATGATGGTGAATCATAAGATAGATTATCGTCAGTCACCAAACAGTTTAAAAAGAATCTAGTAAAGTTTGTGAAAGATTCCGTGATGCTCAGCTCAGTCATCAGTTCTTGTAGAGAAAATTGTTTTCCAACTTCAGGCTTCCACCCCAAATCATACAAGGCTTTCATGAAATGGACCACAGTGATTCCATTCAAATGATCGTACACAGATTGATCCTCTTCTCCCAGTTTATTCATTTCATATGCTTTCCGTACGACGTCTTCCGAAAATATAGCTCCTTCACATGCACGCAGCGTAACTTGAGATTCTATTGGACCGGGTTGATGACGCCAGTGCTCTTCCCATAATCCCGGGATTTGGGATGACTGACTGTTTATCATTGATTCTACAAGACTAGCAGTAGTTTCGACAAAATCGACGCCACACATGGACATCAGAGGTACACCGTTACCATCTATCATGGTCACACGAACAATGTCCCTCTCATCTTTACGTACATAAATAAATCTGGAGGTGGAGTCTGTCACCCTAAGCCATGTAAATTCTTCTACTCGAACTGGAACCTGCAGTCTCTTGTTGATCTTCTCTTTACCTTTATTAGTGTTGTTCCATAACATTGCTCCTTGGATCATGGCATCAACTATTCAATATAAATGTTTGACACAAAATAAACAAATGCACTTGAAAATCTTATTATGAATTTTTATATTAAATTAAAAAAGTCCCTTTACCTAAGACAGGATGGGCAATATATTTACTAACTCCTTCCGGCACCTTCACTGCTACTAAAAGGCCAATGTTGTCTTTCCCATTCTCATGACATTTCCTCCATCCATTTTCCAAACTTTGAAAGTTGGGTCCAAAACGGAGGCCAACTTCGGGCAACTTTTTGTACAAATCTGTAGATCCTGTCGTTTCTTCCCAGTTTTCTTGAATTTCTTTAATGTTGACTTCTTCCATATTCAGTACCACTTCATCGGTGACCAGTGGCATAAACATACCCGAAGCATGACTTACCCAATAACCAGTACCATCCTCTGCCTTATGCCAATGGAAAACTTTGGTTTTATAACCAGCCATCACTGACTCGGACTCTGTATTTTCTTCCAACAAATCAACTACAACTTGTAAAGTGGTAGCACTTGAATCGAGAAGTCCAAGAGGTGACTCGATTTTCATGTCTCTTAAAAGAATGGGACGTCGGGGCAAAATGAACTCTTCATGAAGTCCCTGAACATGGCTGTACCCTCCAGATAACAACATTTCCAGAAATCCAGCTCCGGGAAATACAATACTGCTTCCAATAACATGATCATTTAAATATGGAGCCTGTTTAATTGTCAACGTGTTTTCAAACAAAGTAATTGCAGACGCATTTTCAACTGGAGCACCTAAAAGTGGATGTATTCTTTGTGGCAGTGAATGAATATCTGCCCATATTTTCTTTCTGTTAAACGGATAAAATGGAACAGCTACTTTTTTCCTTTGGAAATATTCATCGAAACCTTTCCAGTTTATAGATCCACTCCAGTCGTTCAAAAACAGTTTTCCGACGCTTTCTAAAATTGTTTCCCAATCATCTTTACTACGACGAAGAGATGGAAAGCATCTAATAGCCGGACCGTCTATGTTTGCCATGACCAATGCCGATAAAACTGGATGAGGACCGACTTCCACGAAAAGTGTGCAATTTTCAGCATGTGCCGTTTTGCAAGCATCGATAAAGCTAACTTTCTCCCTAGTATGACGAGCCCAGTATTCAGGCTTCAACAGATCCTCTTTCTCCAATAATTTTCCCTCAACTCCGGAAATGTACTGACATGTTTCAGTAGCAGATTTTATTCTGGAAGTTACTTTTGAGTACGCTTTGAGCATGGGATCCATGTGTCTAGAATGGAATGCGTGGGTGGATGCCAAAATAATAGTTTTAGTATCCTTTTCACCACAAAATGTTGCAAATTTTTCAACTGTCTCCGTATCCCCAGCAAGGACTGTTTGATCAAAGGAATTTACAGCTGCGTAGTCAAGCCACGTTCCCGGATTCGCTGTAATGAACTCCTTGAGTAAGTTTTCAACAGCAGTTTTGTCAGCTCTGACGACAATCATTTTCCCACGAGGTAAATCATCAATCAACCTACTTCTTTCAGCCACCAAGTGAATTGCACTTTTGAGCGACAGCATTCCAGCGGCAACAGCGGCAGCAAATTCTCCCAGACTGTGTCCCAAAACGAAGTCCGGCTTGACACCCCAAGATTCCCATAATTTAAGTAGGGCGTATTCCACGCAAAATATGGATGTTTGACTGTACAATGTTCTGCTCAATTCATTTGCAGCGTCAGTGTTCGTTGACCACAACATGTCCTTGATGGAAATCTTGTAAAATTTTTGAAGGAGGCGACTGCATTTGTCAAAGCTCATTCTAAATATGGGACTGTTATTATACAGTTGAGCAGCCATACCAGGGTATTGTGAACCTTGGCCAGTGAAAAGAAAGCACAGTTTTCCAGTGGCGCCAGGCTGAATTTCTTTACGTTGGAAGGAATTTTGCTTAATTATTTTCAAGGCTTCTTCACTATTTTTTGCTACGATAAAGGCCCGGTGATTAAATCCAGCTCTACCCACATTTGCAGTGTATGCATAGTCGGCAAAGTTTATTTTATCTGTATCTTTGCTAAGTAGGTCGTGATGCCTTTGAATAAGTTCATCTAATGACTCTGATGTTTTGGCGGATACCTTCATAAGATGCAATGGACGTGTACAGTCAAGGTCAACTCTGGAAGCTGTGGAAATTGCAAGTTCTTCTGGAGCTTCCTGGATGATTATGTGACCGTCGGTTCCACTTATACCGAAAGAGCTTACTCCAGCTAATCTTGGTCTACCAGCAACACGTGGCCATTCCATTTCCTGAATAGGGATAACCGCTGGAATTAAGTCTAAGTTGATTTCTGGGTTTAGTTCATTGAAGTTCAAATGCCTGGGAATCATTTGATTTTTCAGAGCTAATATCACTTTCATGATGCCAGTGATTCCGGAGCATGATTCAGTGTGCCCCACATTGGTTTTCACTGAACCAATTACCAATGGCTGGGTTCGTGATAGGCTTTTATAGGCTTTGGTAATGGCAGCTACTTCCATTGGGTCTCCAACTGGAGTTCCAGTACCGTGAGTCTCAATAAAGCTAACATCTTTTGGATCTACACCAGCATCCTAAAACCATCAAAATTGACCTAGTTATGCATTTAAACCAATACTTTGAAGGGTGCACCACGCTACATACCTTTAAAGCCAGTTCCATAGCCAAGCTCTCGCATTGAACTGTGGGTGTACCAATACTCCTACTAATCCCCTCTTGTGTGATCGCCGATCCCTTAATCAATCCCCATATTTTATCTCCATCCTTTACTGCCTCGGACAGGCGTTTCATCAACAGGACACCACAACCTTCTGCCCTTCCAAAACCATTGGCTTTTGAGTCGAATGTTTTACAACGTCCATCTGGAGCCACAACAAAGCTGAGCATATTATGGTCAAACGGGTGAATCAACAAGTTTACTCCACAAGCAATCGCCAAATTGGAGTCTCCATTTCTCAAGCTCTTGCAAGCCATATCAACTGCCACAATTGCTGACGAGCAGCCAGATTCTGTTGCGATGCTAGGTCCTGTTGTTCCCAGAAAGTAGGAAAGACGAGCTGCTCCAGCAGCAATCGAATTGCCCATATAAATCCTGAAAAAGTCTACATCGGGAATTCGTACAGCAATGTCCTTGTAATCGTGGATCCATGATCCCACGAAAACGCCAACATGGCTACCACGAAGACTTAAGGGATCCAAAGCACCATCTTCCAGGGCCTCCCAGGTCAACTCGTGTAAAAGTCGCTGCTGCGGATCGAGGAAAACTGCTTCTTTGGGACTAACACCAAAAAACTTTGCATCAAACTCATCAATAGGAATGTCCAGAAAGCCAGCTTTAACATTTCTGGATTGTGGATGAAAGATCACGGCGTCCTTTCTCCAACGGTGGGACGGCAGAGTTTGGATACCTTCTCGACCTTCAATTAGCATTTTCCAAAAGTCTTCGGGATTATTTGCATCCCCGGGATAACGACAAGCCATACCAATTATGGCTATCGGCTCGTTGTCATTAGCTGGTCCTTCCGCATCAAATAAACCCTAAAGGAAAATGAGGTGAAGTCGTGAGAACTTTTACCGAGAACTCGTAAACGGAGAATGGATAAAAAGAGTTACATCATCAAGATAACTTACGTCATCTTCCGTTAGCAAGCTTCGTCTAGTACGGACTTCGTCCATGTAAATTGTTAGCCACTTGTCCGCAATAAACTAAAATTGTAAAAAATCAGATCATGACTCGAGATTGCTGAAACATTTCTTCGACGCGCTTTAATAGCTTGAAAGATAACGTGACAATTCTTTACTAACGGTTTCCACAATTCCAAGGGTCGTAATCTTTGAAGCCATAATTTTATCAGCAACCTCAATGGGATGAACATCAACAAAATTGACAATTACTAAATCAGAGTGCAATCTAGAAGTTCAATGAAAGGTTACCAAATGTACATATAAATGAGTGAACGGTTGAATCAAAATTTAATTTATATATATTTTCTACACACCCATCATAAATATCTTTTTCGTCGAGCAATGAAATTTTCCGATTGTATTTCCCATCCAGTGCGACAGTTGTCGCTTCCTGATTCAAAAGCCATTTTCCAAAGTACGTTGAAAAGTTTCCTTTTAGAATTACAGAGATATCACAAGATCAGCCTTGTGAAACGGACAACAATGAGATAAACCAGTTTTATTCTTCAAGCTCTGATTTTTTTTTACCTTGATCGGAACCTTTCCAAACATTTTCGTTTCCAAGAATTTTCTTCATTGCTTTGTAATAACGGATGGATGGGGTAAAGAGAAAAACCGATGTATCAACATTATTGTCAGAATCGACAATTGCCACAAAAGTGCTTGTAGTATCAAAGATGTCATCACAGTTTTGAAGTACCTTTAATAACAGACATAATGCATCATTTTAAAGCATAATTTATTAACTTTTTTATTTTTAAAGTTCTTACCAATGTTGATGTAGATAAATACACGCATTTATTGAAGATGTTAAAGGAAAATGCAAAAACTTTCGCGAATTCCACAGGGTGAACTCCATTAGGGATGCGTTCGTCAAGAAGCAAAGCTAAATCGAACTTGTCACGCAATAAATCCCTAAATACAAATTTAAATTCAAAGTTGTCAACTAGAAAAACACGCGAAGTACAAAAAATCATCCACTAAACAAAAGCCATATATTTCATGACAAAATCGAGTACCGACCGAGCATCTTCAGAAACGTTTGGTGTGTAGACAGCCACAATTTTCTTTGTTGTAAGCACCCGTCGCAGTGAGCCTGCGAGAACAATGGCTTTGTTAGCGTCA
Organism: Entomobrya nivalis; assembly: GCA_034695485.1. Classification (NCBI taxonomy): domain Eukaryota; kingdom Metazoa; phylum Arthropoda; class Collembola; order Entomobryomorpha; family Entomobryidae; genus Entomobrya; species Entomobrya nivalis. The sequence continues at coordinate 4,459 of JAQFZH010002393.1, read as the reverse complement.
ACATCGTCGAGGACAGAAATTATCCATGCTTGATTTTTATGAGCAACTAGAATTTTCATATAAACAAATAGTTGGAAACTACACGACATTCGAGTGTATAATTTTCATTAATTCATACTAATAAACGGAAAACAAACCCATTTCAAAACTTAAAACAGACCACCGATTTCACGCTACGTTTGCAAAACTTGAATTCACAATAATTAACTTGTGATGAGCAGAACAAATAAATGTTTAAATGTGCTTTGCAAGAGCCTGCTGCACGAACAGTGCCAGCTTGAATTTTATTATTTAGCTAACTGAACTAGCAGTAAAGCTGTATGAATGGACGACAGCAGAATTTATACTTATCCTTCTTCTTCGGAATGTGCTCTGTTTTTTTGTGGATTAAAAGGAGGCTAAGCTTGCTCTTTGGAAATCCAATGACCAACTCGCAGAGCAGCAAAAAAGGAAAGCGTCAGGCGTAGTGTGTGTGTTCGTATTTTTTTCTTCATTAACTTAACAATTTTGTAAAAACGTCATAAAATTGTTTTCTTTTAAATGATCGTATTCAAGTGATTACGATCTTGTCAGTAATGATGTAAGGATGTGTAAAAACCTATGTGAAATGTTTCGGGTCGTGGTAATAACCTTTCATTCCGTGGCTGAATGAGTGAGTGAAAGAAAGCGGTTTGTGAGTATAGCATACATACATATTATGCGCATGCGGTAGTAACTGGACGGGACGTTTTCATTTTTCTGACTTTAAAAATACTAGATAAACATTAGTTTTACTGCGAGAACATGATATAAAATATAAACATTGTTGGTTGGCGTCGTATAGTTTTGTTGCATGTTGTTATATTGTCAAGTCCAATAACAAAGTCGTCTATGCGGGCTTCTATGTGTATATACAGGAATTGTTTAATGAACTTGCGCCTTCTGCTCTAAAAATGATTATTTCAAGCCAGACAATGCCAAATCTTGAAATGCAGTGGTACTAGACTTTTTTGTACATGGATATCAATCGGCTCTTAATATGATGCGATGTGATGGTACATTGGTACAGCCATACACTCGTACAATAGAATGAAAAACCAGCAGGTTATAGTGCAAACTGAATGGTAAATTATGATTTGGAGACAGCTCGTGTAAACGAGTTTTAGTAGATTTGTAAAATATTTTTTCCTGCACTGGTCTTTGTGATGATTGGAATGGAGAAGCACCTGATTTTTTTTCGTTTCAGAAAAGTTTGATCTGTGCAAGTTTTCTTGCGAAGTGCTTGAAGCATGTTTGAAGTATCATCGTCATGTGTGTAGTGTGTACGTTGTACTTTGTTTTCCTTGAAAAGTTGAATTCATTTAATTATTTTTTGCTAAAAATCCGTACTAGGGCCAGGGTATATCCATTAAGCTTGACGAATGACATTTTTAATACGCAGTCGACCTTTGGTCCATCACATTTAACCTTAATGAACATCCATGCGCAACTTGACCATAATTTTATTTCTCGTCCTGACTTCTGACAAAAATGTACATTAAGCATCCGCCAATTTTTTGCTCAATTAAAGAAATATGAGCAGAACGTAACAACAAACCGAGCTGGATCGCAATTTATTTAAGATTACAAAAATGCGTGGGTTTAGTTCAAGGAATTAACACGAAATTTATTGTTTTCTGTGTGAAATGGCGAAAATCTTGCAGTCATGTCAAACTAAGGAGATTTGAGTTGCTATTATCTCCTCCAACTACCTTCTTGTTTAAACAAAGACGACACTGCCATAATTTGGAATTAGATAAAATAATCATAATGAAGTGGCATTAATGAGAGATACCTGAGAAAAAATGCTGGATCAAACTTTGGTAGATATAATCAAATCGTAAAAAAATATGTGGCAATGAGAAATGCAGTAAAGTTTGCAGCAGAAATAATGTGGCAGTAAAATGAGAAGGGTGTGGGTGTGTGTGCAAGTCTTTGATCCCACCATTATGCGCTTTAAACTAGGACTAGAATATGTTTAATCATCAATATAAAAAGTTGTATTTTGTGTACACCTGTGTACTTATCTACAACCCGCACATTATTATCATTATCTACTTTTGATACTTCCAATTCCCACGAAACTTGCCACCTAATAAAACTTGCCTCTACTGTATCGGAGCATGCTCCAGTGGCAAAGATCCAACTGTAGCAATTATTGGCTTCAGGGCTTTTTCGTCAGCACAACAACACAAGTCATAATCTTCTTGACTAGTATATCCGAGATTTTCGTGGTATTTATTTTTTGCTGATTGTATGGGACTACGCATTAGAATTTTAGAAATGGATTTTCGACAATTCACGTGAAATACTAATACTATGCGGTGAAGTACCTACAAAAAATAAACACTTTAACGAGACATTTTTTTGGAAGGTCAGTAGAAACAACGTAAGCTTTTTTTTGTATTGAATTCAGCGAAATCTCCATTATTTAGTATTTGAGCAAGAAGTCGACTGATGTTTTACATTATGATTCTTTACGCTTGATTGGAGTCATGTATGATTTTAAATTAATTCAGGATTTAGTTTGGAGAGGGGTGTCGATGGACTAACCAACACGAAATAGCTAATGCAAATAATGCAATGCATACTGCGAACCTACATACATAAAAATGAAATAGAAACATCAAATGCATAAATTGGTGGGGAAAAAACCAGTGGTACACACTTTGAAAATAAACACTCAGAAGAATAAATCAGATACTTAAGTGTTAAGCTTACAAAAGTAAATATCTTAAGAGTTTATAAACAAAAATATTAGTTCCACTAATTTAAAGAGTTAAATCCATGTTACCGAACAAGCAAGTTTTTTTTAAAATCTGCTCTGCCGCTATGAAAAGATTTACACGTGCCGAAACTGAGTAGCTGATTGCATATCTTTTGACATGTTAGTTTCGGGATAGTGGTTGAAGAAGAACATTTGACATTAGGTAAACTTGAATACAACAAAAAATAACAAAATTTCAGAGAATATTCCATATTCAACTTTCGTAAGGTATAAATTTAACAAACCTATATTACAAGAGAAGGGATTATTTATTGAATGGGACATTGACCTGTTATGATTTCATATAATATGACTATTTTATAGATACAAAGCATAAATATCACGTTCTTCTTACAAGTGTACATTCAATATTGAACTTTTAAGCATGCAATTAATTTTTTATTTGTTTGTAGAAATGACCGGCACCGGGTTTTTAGATTTTTTTGTCTGTGGTAAATTATAAGTACTAAAACGTTGAAAAATTCTCACGAGCAAATTTTAGCTATAAAAACCTTTTATGAACTACAAATTAAACTCGCTTTACAAAAAACCCCAGTTCTAAGTTCTGACTCTGTACCATTTAATTAGCCTGCGGCTGAACACTTCTTCTTCTTGTGGAACGCCTCCTAAAAGTGGTGGAATCTTCAGTAATTTCCTCTGTCGGAAAAATAAATGTGAAGCACATTACACATTTGTACCTTAAATATCGATAGCACAAAATAGAATGAAATTTAAACGATAGCCTATTGCGGCAACTTTTCAATTGCTACACACTTATCCATTTTGATTTGATATTTTGAACCAAATCGTAATTCTAATATGTTACTTGGTGCATAAGGTGCACTTTTAGTAAATTTGACGCAGAAAAGTAGTTACCTGTCGGTGCCTCTTCAAAGGTTTCACATTCATTACAATTCATATCCATTTTTACATCCTCTGATGGATTGGTGATGATAAATGATTTTCCGCTGGTCGTAAAGTCCTTAATGTCCGAACAGTTTCCTAATAGACTATCACAAAGAATGCCGACCACACGAATGACTCCTGAGCGAAATCGCTCTATAAAAAGTAGTTATATCGTCAGCAAATACTCATAGGAATTTCAACCCAAATGAAAAATAATTAGTAATTTTTAAACTACGCACAAGAACATGTTACATGCATACATACCTACGGGCGGATATTCGGACTTTAAAATCCATATGCACAACTCGAAACATTCCATCACTTTGCGATAAGTATTAACAACCGTCACAAAAAAAGCTACTGGAAAGCTAAATAGCCAACTAGTTGCGTCCATCACCATTTTCAAACAAGTATACATTTTTACTCGAAAGTTGTTGAAACAAGTGATTAGTTAATTATCAGCTATTAAAGCAAACAAATTACGCAATACAGTTTTTTTTAAATAAGCATTTTATCTCCATTCAAAAAAATTCACATGCTTTGGATTTATGTTAGTAAATCATGTTAAAAGGTAACAGATTGTAAGATATGAGAATTTCTTAGTAAACTTGCTTTTTTTTAGCATATATAATGCTGAGAAACGGTGAATAAACCTTGCTGGACTATTTGTATACTTTTACAGAAACTACACAAGACAAGTACTAAAATGTACTATTAGAATACTAATTTTTCAACGTGTGAATAGAATAACTTATGCATGATTTAATT
>JAQFZH010002392.1:0-16758 GCA_034695485.1 Entomobrya nivalis | reverse complement strand
TGTACTGATGGCAAGATGAACTTTTAGCAAAATTTACCCTTTGAGCATCATTGTTGGTGAGCATGGGGCCGCAACCCCTTCATTTCAATAAGAGTTCGTTTTAAAAGAAGGAAGGAAGATCGTTATCCTTTTTTTAAATTTAAAAAAACAAAGCCACTTTGTACAAAAGCAGAATAAACTGCATTTCCAGCACCACAACGAGCGGCTCTTACTCTGTTTTAAAAGCGAGATCAAAAACAAATTGTATAAAATACCCATCATTATAAATAATTTTATCGCAAAAAAACTAGCATACAAGGTAGGTATGATAATCATTGATATTTTTTTCCAATGATTGTCGGTGTCGGTAGCCATGATATATTCTCCTCGTTGAAAAAAAAACTAGCGAAAACAAGTACGGCAGACCGCTCTGTAATTATCTTGTAGAGAAAATAAGACAATGTTTGTTATTTTGCTTGTTTGTCTGTGCGATATTGTTTTTCTCGTAATTTCACAGCATTCTTGTGGATAATCACGTGTAAATGAGTAGGGAAACCACAAAAGTACAAGTAGTCTCATAAGTAAATATTCTTACCAAAACGGATCGAGCTAAACTCACGAAGAAATTTTCTGTTTGAGTGTGAGAGGCTAGTTTTCTAATGAATCCTAACCTGGTCGGGACGCAATCTCCCTTTTTTGATGCCTTTTCTACAATTCATGCAGCACATATCCTATTTCACCCTTCATTTTTTTTCTTTCGTTTAAAGAAACGAGAAGCTCTTCAACTATTTTTATTTGACACTAGCGACCAGTGTGGAAATGGAAATAAATGAAGGCATTTATCGTTGGAGATGATCTACGGAACTTCTTTTTGTTGCGGTGGTGGTGACCTAATAAGCTTCATTTGAATGTCTTTAACCACTTGAGAAGCTGATTGAGGATGCTTATTATTTATGCATTTTTTGTACCTACTACCTATGGTCAGTTTAAGGCTTCAATTTCAATTTTCAATAGCAATTCAACACAGCCAAAGCGGAAGAAAAATTTACAAGAAAAAATCACGTGAAGATGATGACGACGAGATAGCTAATAAAAGACTACTCAAGAAGATCCAGTTCCATGTCCTAAATTACCGACCATTCAATTCAAAAAATAAATAAAAATTATTGGAAAATACAATACTGGTCAAGAGTTTCTTTTGCAAAATTAACACCTGGAAATTAATATCCCGTTACATATTCACTTGCGTAACAGTACGACAAAATAAAGAAATTCCGTTTAAGCCTTTACACGTATTGTTCTTATTTGTTAAAGGAAATGGGGTGAGTGGACACCACGTGATTTAACAAAAAAACTCAAATGTTCACACCCTACAAGCTTGTATGATAAAAATCTTGCTTTCTTCCCATTTTTTTCTATTTAAACAACATTGTAAAATGCATTGCATTTTTAAATAGCAACTTTACACACAAACTTGTACTAGTTCCATGTTCTATCAGCATCAAAAGTAGCTCAATTAAAACCACATTTTAACCTCTTCAATTTATTGTTATATAAGCAAAGTTGAGTCATTAAAATAAAATAAATTAACATACATTGTTCATCATCAAAACTTTGTATCTGGATAAGCAACCAGTTTTACTACTGCTACTACTACTGCGTACAACCAGCCCTTCAACTTGCTACACGCACATTACATATAAATTCATAAGATTAAAATCTCTAAAATATATTGTGTGAAAAATGTTTAATAAATTGTTGCTGCGTAGGAGGAATCCAACCACTATGGAAATGGAATGCACTAGCTTTTATTTTAGCTAAAGCAAAAGAATGAGGTCGGCATAAAGGCAAACAGGTTGATCGGGTAACCAAACCAGACCACCGAGTGGTGCAGACGTCCGGGAGCTCTAGTCTAGTCGTCCATATAAATCTTGCCATTTAACCCGTTTTTTTCTTTTCTAAATAAACAGAAAATTGAAATAATAGATTAGTCAAAAGAGTTAGCAAAACTCTGTTACATAAAAGGTAGATGCTCGGGAATGTCCCTCTTTTTAAAATTAAACAACTTCAAACAAGCTGATTTTCATCAGGGTCCAGAGTCCAGAAAAAGCAAGGACGGGGCTAACAAACTTGTTACTTATGTTACATGCGTTCAATACAGGAGCAATGTTGGATTGACTTCAACTGATCACGTAACATAACAGGTAATTCCTTTGTACCAGGGCAAGTACAAGAGAAGAACATTTTAAAACGTGTAACAAGTAACGCCAGAGAAAATGTCTGGAAGACAATTATTTAACATAATTTTTAACTTTACATATTTTTCATAATGGCAATTCTTGTGACTGTGTGAGAAGCTCTCTCTGTTGAGCTGCTGTATATTTGTATAAGTATTGTAAACCATTGGGAATTTTCGATTCCAACTTTGTTACTTTTCGAGAACATTGGTGCACATTTATTCGTCTTCCGTTCAGCAGCATGACTACTTTTGTGGTTTTCAGTGATTCTACAATTTGCTTTGTAAAGTTATGCTTAAACTTAGTTCATAAACATGTCATAACTCATAATATAATTCGCAAAAGGAACTGTGAACTGTTTGTTTTATTTTATAAAAAAAAATGAGTTTTACTTTAAATGCATTTACCAAAAAAAGTACATTTTGCGTATTCTAAACGTAGGTAAAGATGGTAAATACGGATAGTTTGATAACTTATATTGAGACGGTAGCAAAGTATAAAATTGTACACTTGAAAAATGGCAAGTAGAAAATAAAAATGATAATTGGAATAACCCTAACCCTTTCCTTTTACTGCTTGTGTGACGGAATTAGTTTGATGATGATTTATGGTTTTGGTTGAGCTTTTTCTGCAGTGAAAAAAATGACGAATTACCTGTGTGTGATGATGACTATTAATGGTTTATTTATTGGAAAAGGAAAAGTAATAGGAAATTATCAAACAAAATGATCACCATAATAAAAGAGGTGCACATATCATATAGCAATGAATATGTGGTTGCATCCCACGCGTAAAACAAATGTTCGTCAAAATAAAAAATAATGATTTTTAGCTAAGCTCATGGATGGATGGATATTAAAGCTTAAAATGAAATGGCCAAGAAAAGAAGCCTTACTCTTGAACATGTCTCGTGGGAAAAAATATTCTTCGGAGACGACTGCAAACTTTTCACAAGTTTTTACTACGGTTTACTTACACACTCACACAAGACGATACAGATAAAAGATCAGATAAAATCATCCGACCAAACGTAAAAATGCGACTATTTTTTTAGGTACAGGCGCCATTTTTACTGATTGCTCATTACTCATTATGCTTTCCAGTTGCTTCCAGTTAAAGGAGTCATAGAAAGTTAAAGTTTATCATCATTCCAAATCTATTTCTTTGCAGTTGAGTTTATTTTTAAACTTATGTCATGGTCATCGTATTTCACCCACACAACACACGCTTGTAATAATCTTATCATTTTGAATAAACGACAGAAAAAGATAACAGTGTACCATATCATACCATGACCGTGCACTTGACTTTTCGTCAATCAATCATAAATTAACTAAATACATATATCCTGGTATATCTTGATAAATGATATAAACATAAAAAATGTTCAGAGTCAAGTCAAGTGCACGGTCAGGCAGTCGTTTTATCTGGTTAGGTATATTGATAAAAAGTGAAGAAAAAAATGAGATAGAAACTAGATACTAAATACTTGATTGAGTATTGTACTTTCAATTAAAATTCCTTGTTCCACAAAATGTTCTAATTATTTAGTGTGCAATAATAACTGTAAATTAATGAGCTAGAATTACTCCCCTGTTAATTAATTACATAATGTAAATTTCTGGATGTAATTGAATGTGTAATTAATAATTAAATACATACAAACAAAAAGGTTTTAAACGTTTTCTTCGGGGGAGGCTAAGGCTTAGTATGTATAAGGCTGCCATATATGCATGTCAAGATATCCAAACATTGAATCTTTCGATTTTTCCAACTTTAATATTTTCAATGATATCTTTAATCTCTTCTGATATTATGGATCTCTCACCTTTCAAACGCACACCTGAATTATTAAGGCAGGGAAGTTTAGGATAAAGGTAAACAAAATGCGTGGACCTTTTGTCTCAACCATACATAATATATATTATATGTAATCATAATCATCGCACCATCAATTTCGTATTTGTTGGTTTAACCCAATCACTTCACACGGTGTGGTGATGGTGTTGGTGCGTTTGAGGTTGAATGAAGGAGAAGGTCAGGATTCAGTAGAGGATATTAACCAAGGAGAAAATTAACATTAGTACCTAATTTGACACTCGACTTTCCTCCTAAATCCAATATTTTCATTCAACCCAAATTCTAAATTTTCAATACAATCAATACATTTCATTTTTTGATCTCACACTCTTTTTTTTATGTTACCATTTTTGACCGATGGGAACTGGAAACCATTCCCAAAACCAACTCAACAGACATATACCTTTGCCTCTGGCAAGCAGGAAGTAAGATGGGCTATCATCATCATAACATCAAAAAAATAATTATCTTATCACTTGCCTACCATTTTCATCCAGTCGTCGTCATCATAGCTATTATAGCATCATCATTATTACAAGCGGTTGGTGTTCTTGATATCATTTAATGTTTTACAGGTAATTGAAAGAAAGACCTCTCATCTTTTAAGAGAAACACGATAATTCCGTGTAAATATCAAGTGGCAACAGAACAACAGCAGTGGAATAGTACCTTTAACACTTTTTATCGACTTGACTTGAATCAAAATGGGAAAAAAGAATGAACACTAAATTTACTACTACGACAATAACGATAAAAGTAGTAAGTACAACTGTGGGAGAATCTTGTGCATTATATATTTTTTTATTAATGGCAAGAAATAAGAGCTCAACTCCAGAGACTCCTTTTCCAAAATACGTACTAGTGACGTGATGTATGCCTTACGTGCATGCCACGTTATACGCTGGCCTTTTTAAACTTAAACGCACGTCATCTTAATTTACTCCAATGCTACCTTTACCTTAACTCTGTTCTCTGCGCACTGCTTCGACAGACTATGAGTGCAATAAGTGAGGTTAAATTAAAACAACTGAGTTTTTTAAAAGGTGAGATGATGACTAAGTTTGATTCGTCAGGAGACAGGTAAAAAGTTTGGTGTAAGTTTCAAAGAAGAGAAACAATTCATTTTGTTTGTTTGTTTTGTTTAGAAGCAAGTGAGAAGATGATTATGACGACTGAAAACATGTGTATTTTCATGTAGTTTTTTTCTTCTCATGCCCATCCAGTCTCATCTAGTCTACCTGTCCAAAAAAGGGACAGCTAAAGGTTTATCATGTACCTTGAAAAATTTGAACAACTTCATTGCATTTTTATGTGTGGATTGGATTGAATGGGTTCCCACCGAACGAACGAAAGGCTGAGCTCTGTTTAGAGGGAGATGAATGTGTGTGTGTGCAGGTGAGTGAGGATAAAACACGATAATATCAAATTATTACAAGCTATTATGATGGATGGATGGATGAATGTATCATTCAAGTTAAGTGTTACTGCTCATGATATCATATATGATGGCCTTTGCAGTAATTCTTTTAATGCTATTGGCATTTTCTTTGGAACTGAGCTAATTATTTTCTGAATTTCCTGCACGATGTGATCTACCACCGGCTTGAAGCTTTTCAACTTTCAAGTGTGTCTCTACAGCTATCTAGCTAAAAAGCCCTTTTTAGTAGTTCGCATGAAAATTTCGCGTTTTATTCTGTAAAATCCAAAGTTATTACGTACTTATGTAATTTAAGCTTTTGTGGTATGGTCTCTCTTCCTCCTCTTTTTGCTGGACTCTCGGGAACGAGATTGGTCGGTCGGTCGTCATAAAGTCCTTCGTAATGAAATGCATGCAGCAGATGATGGTGATGATGGTTGATGGTAATGCTCATTGAATTTCATGCCTGATTTGATTTGATGAAAATCTAACTAAAGTCAAGGATTAATCAAATAGGATTAGTTTTTACTCATGCCACACACACACTCAAATCACATGAGATAATTTTATTCAACAGATATACATTGTATTTTATATGATATTTTCAATTTCAAATTCATCCAGATTATTATTTTTTTAACAACAGGTAATATTTTTAGATCGATCTTGGTACTTTTCCACAGCAGTCTCCAGAGACATGTAAAATTAAGATAATTGTCAGTATAAGTGTGTCTGTCCGTTTTTTTTTGAAAAAAAAGAAAGAAGAGAATTATTGATTAAGATGACGAGGCTCTAGGGAAATTGAAAGAAATGGATTTGTGGAGAGTGGAGAGGGGGATGGAAAAAATGATAATAGGGAAGAAACGCGTGCTCGAAAAATTTGTCACAGTTCACCTTTATTTCTTTGGCGGTGGTGGGACCTTCTGTCGCTTTTCCCACACACATCACACGTCACGTCACCCCATCCATCTATTCCAATTAGTAAATCATATATAGATGGTATATGTGTAGAATTATATATAAATACATACATACATACAATACATAATACATATACACACCTGGAATGAAAACATCTTGTTTTCTAGAGAAGAGCACTTTTCTTCCAATACAATCAGCAAAAGTGGATCGACTCCGCATGTCTTTGTCGCATCCCATCATCTTATCCATCACATCATCACCAAAAATACTGTTTTATATTAAAAATACAAAAATATTACTTTTTGTTTTAGAACACGCGACGAAAACCTGCACAAAGAGAAGAAAAAATATATAGTTTCCAAATGTGATGTATGGTAAAAAGGGAAATGTTTTCGGTTGGGTTGGGGTAATGGGGCAACTTAAGACACCTAGTCGAAGATAGAACAAGATTTTTCTTACGTTCTTCTTCCAATCTCACCTTTTGATGATTGATAATGATAGCCTTGACAAACTTCCTGTGAATCATCACTGACTTTTTTGCATTAATTTGTTTTGACATTGACATTCGCAGACAGGTATACATATATACATACCTCCTTTAACTTGGACACTTCTGGGTTAAAAAAGCCAGGACGGCGTCCCCAGTCGTATCTAACCATAGTGACACGACAAAATGATCATGTGACGACCGCGATGTTAAAAATGGAAAATGAGTAGTTTCGATTAGATTCTTTATAGATCAATTCAAATTCAAAACTTTCAGGGTCACTGATTCTTATCATCCCACTTATTTTGCTATGAACAAATAAATTAATCTGAAAAAATTCTTGAATATTTCATGACATGAGAGCATACAATTTATCTAGTTTAAAATACGACGACAAAGTGGCGACAAGTTTTCACTCATTTAAATAACCTTTTTTCTGGAACAACAAAGTAATCCATTCCTTCCATATTATTCATCCAATTTTGTTCATATAGCACGTGCACTCCCACAAAAAATGGCTTATTTCTTTTATGCTAATGCTCCTACAATTTACTGGAGAAATCCAAGAAAAAACATCAAAGTTTGTTTTTTCTTTGTCGTGTCACGTGTATAAAAACGTTTTCCCATGCCATCCACTTTTGTCCAGCCCTGACTTTTGACTTGTTGTTTTGACTTGAATAAATAAAGTCATAGCGAACATCAAACCATGTATGAATATTTAAAAGGTACAGAGTAGTAAATAAATGGTACGACACCGACACCAGATCTACCGATGACTTCCAAGTATACAAAGTCCAATTCAAACTTATCTAAAGAATTAAATCCTCCCATGATTTTCAATGAATTGACGACAACCAAGGCCTATCGTCATAGTTATCTAAGCACGTCATGTATCATGACTTGGTTTGGAAAAATCACTGGAAAAAAGGTGTGCTATTCCATAATTCTATAAATGCAGCTGCAATGTGAAGAGGAATGAAGATAACCATCTTATTTATTTATAAATAATGTTGATAAGCTGTCGAGTGAGGTGTGAAGAAATCGATTATTTAAAAACTACAAATGGGATTGTGGAATTAACTGAATAATCCGGAAAAGAATGAATTGAATTCGACTGAAAATGTTTGAGGAGGAGGAAAAGATACATGATATGTCATGAATTTATTTTAAAATGCTATTTTTGGCTATTCTTGAACTTCCTGCAGTGGATGGTTAAATGGGTGATTGGTGGTTATTCAAAAGTTAGATTACACGCTACTAGACTTTTCTATGAATTCAAATCTATTCCAGAATAAATTAAACCGTCTTTTGCATTCACATTACACACATACATCTATGTAAGTACATATGTATATCTACTCTACAAAACTCCAATACATTGTTTTTTCTAAGTTTACGAATTTATGAAAGCGTTAACATGCATATTTGTAAAAATTACAAAAAGAAATGCATGGATGCATGCAGATGCGTGGGAACCCGCAAGTCACATTGTACTTGAAACGTAACTAGTTCACCGAAAATCTATTCAGTATACTCATTCGTCCAAAAGTCACAGGTGATCCTTCCATTTATTGCACTGATTTGATTTTGTATTATTGAAAAGACAAGGAAAGTTACATACTCATATTTTACTTTTTATTGTAAAACAGATTTGAAATCAAGGACATGGTTATGGGTTGGATGGAACGATGGAAGCCTTGCGATGCTGGTGAGTTTACAAGTTTTCCAATTTGCAAAAAATAAACTCTTACTCGCTCATGTTTCCTAGTGTTCCCACATCATCATCAGTTAAATTTAATGATCCTCCACTCAACATTAATATTATTCTTTGGCGCTTCTCCTACTGTCGCTGGAGGTTGTTGTGTTCACTGCTTTTACGCACTGAGAATATACACGTGTATTCTACGTTCATATTTTTGTGTGCATTGTTTTGCGGTATAATTTTTTCCTCATATTTTTTATTTAGTTTTTAGTCGGCTTTTGCATTAAAGAATAAAAGAGATGACCCTGTCATGGCTCGGCTGGTAAATTTTTACAAGCCCAGATTAAAGGGTTAATTTGCCCACATGTTAATAATGACATGGTACAAAGCGATTATGGAACTTTATTCACAGCATCATTTACAATTACCTGTTGTGCATTATACAATTTGTTTATGTATACCACAAAGTAGGGAACCTCATCTCATCAAATTTAAGGAAACTCTGACGTAAAACGTTTTAATACACCAGAAATGTATCTGATGAAGACTGATCGAGAATCCAGATATCATTCATAAATCACCAAAACAATCGTAATTCATCCAAAATTTCCGTCGATCAATCGTTTGTCTATAATCATTAGAATAATTACTTTAAATACAAAAGTTGTAGACGTACCAAGATACGTCATTAGTATTAGCATGCTACTCAGCCACTCACATGTAGTCTGCTCAAGTCAAGTGGGTATACTATGTAATTAAAATTAAACATTTAAAAAAAACTTTAGCCCTAATATATTTTCAGAAATCTGTTGGAATGCAAAAAAATACGCATATTTCTTCCACAAAACAAAAACAACAACAAAGTAAGTGGAAAAGTTAACTAAATCTCTAATCCTTTTTGCTTTTCTGTAGGTGGTGTGTTGTGGTATGGTAAAAAAGGGTCTTGCAAAATCGTCTTCTTTAAAGTGTCGATGAACTTGTCAGCTAAGATATAGCACACAGCGTTCTTTTTATAACCAAGTATACCTTATAATATACCAAGCCGGCCAACTTACGAAAAGGAATGCTATGAAATTAAATTGAAATAGTCCACCAACAACAAACCATTAAAGCATATAGCACACGCACCATACACTACCATTCCACAATCATCTCAAAAGCAAACCACATTGCCATTGCGTTACATAAAAAAGGGGTAAATGACAAAAAACATTAACGAGCATGCATTCAACATTTGAAAACTGGAATGAACGTGCGTATCCACACGTTAATGTCGTTACATGCACGGCGTTACAACGCACAACGAGCGAAGATCCCTTTACGTAATTCAGTACATCTTCTCGTTACGAAGCTTTTTTTGTAGGGAAGAAGACAAAGTTTGGCGTTACGTACGCTACAATGATATGAATGATTGTCCCCCTTTGCAAAAAACGTACCCCATTTTTCTAAGCAGAGCAGAGTAACAAAAAAGGGAACCTTCTCCCAGGCTCACAAAGGCGATGATGACATACACCCTTTTTTGCATGCTAAGGTTATTGAACCTTTTTATCATACATTTTTTTCCTGCAAAAAAATACAAAGCGACATTTTTTCAATAGACATAAAAAACCCCAATATGGTCAATAAATAGCAAAGGGCAGGGATTCTTGGAAGAAGAAGCACTTATTTTGCTGAGAAAAATATTTTGAAGATTGTAAAAAAAGAAGGTGAGGTTCAACGATACACAAAAGTACAAAAATGATCAAACAACAAATTACAACAGCAAAATAATTTTGTACTTACATTCATTCATTTAGAACATGTCATTGTCATGGTCCAACTTGTGTATGTATGCTTAAATGATTAAGTTTACCAGGTACACAAGTAAAAAAATGTAAAAAGTACACAGTTTACAAACACAACTGATTGCTCAATTTGGGGAAACTGTACAAAAAAATATGCGGAAACTTTTTTTTGTTGTTTTCGATCCACTGCACTTTACACAAAAAATGTATACAAACATCCATATATACATTGATGCATAAGCATGTAATCTATTAATCTATATAATACATCGTTTATACACATTAATTTAGTTTGATTATTTGGAATTCTAAAAATAATATAACATCAGCTTTATTTGTTTTATTTGATTGAAATCTGTTTGTACAAATTATTATAATGCACGTGCCTTTTTTATATTTATAGCGTAAGCAAATATACATGAATTATTAGTTGCTATTCTGATTGTTATAACGGTGAGATTGGGATTAATGTTACGTAAGATGAGTCACCGTGAACAATCGCTTCCTGTCTGATATTTATTTATGCCGTGTTGTTCTCTCGACTTAATGTAGCGTAAGTTCAACTTATCTTTTTGGAATACGAATTGAGTGTGTATCTATTATCTGGTTGAAAGGAAAAGTGGTTCAGTATAACGGGTCATCATCATAACAATCATGATGGTAATAAAAAAAATTTACGCAACTTCCAACGCATTTCGAGAAGTAAGCATGCGGCTAATGAGTTGAGTATCAATCTCAACTCAACCTATTGAGATTGATGCCTGCTAATTTTTTACCTGAATTTTTATATTCATTATTTATCTGATTTTACCAATGAGAACCTGGGATACTAGGACAAAAATAGTTTTTAAAAATAGCTGTGTACAGCGAGTACAAAAATATTTAATTAATTGGATGAATGAGGAAATGGGTTTAAATTCCAATTATTATTGTATTGTTATAAAATGACAATAACTAATTATTCCTTACTTTGTTGTCAATAAAAATTATTTTTCTGTAAATGTATAATTATACCAAGCTTAGAGCTATTTTAAAAGCTTGGGTGCGTAAAATGCGTGGGTGGATGAATACCTGATATTTACTGTTTACAACTAATTGGTTGTTCTAGTGTTTCTTTCTGATTGAAAATTAGGTATACTGATATGAATGCACATATTGCGCAATTAGAAAAAAAAATATGTTGTATGTCTGTCTTGGATTAACTTGTTATCTGATCCATGTACATGTTTACATATTATGTAGACTACAGCTTATCTATTGAGACTATCTTAATATTTTAATATTCTACTTTCTGTAACTAACCCACCACAAGTTTACTCATCTTGTCTACTTCCAAACAAGTCAGTTCGTTTGGTTATTACGAAAATCCATCCCAGCAGCACAAAACTCATCTTTCCTTCATAACATTTTATGCTCATGTTTTCTTTTAACCAAGAAAAGGTGTTGTCATTGCCATGGTACTGTGCTTTAAAATGATAATGATGAATGTTTTATCTAAGAAATTGCAAATCATTCAAATTTAAATTCTCTGGCACTGACTTTTCTTCTAAGTCAAGCCACATAGTTGAAAATTCTTCTTCTGTTTACCTAACACAACAACAGATTAAATATTTTCTATGAGCAGCCTTGGGAATTCGGTGCTTCCCAGGCAAACAAATCTGAATCCTTTATTTATACTCGTATAACTGCACTCTTTACAGCGAAGTCCTCCTTCAGATTATCATAAAAACAAGAAGATTAAACAAAAACAGAGTTTATTTTTCCATAAAAATTCGCATGTGAGCATCTCATCTCAACTGTGAAAGAAAAGAGCACAGTAAAATCTTTCGTTTCGGGTAAATCTGACCGAAACCTCCAAAAGGCATGCTAATATGATAATACATAAAAACACTCTTAGAAAACAGTGGGAGCGAGGAGGGTATTATGATGATTATGATCTGTGGAGGGTTGATGGAGGGAGGGAGGGAAGACCTTGTTGCTTGCTTGTTCATCCATAGAATCACATCACAGAGAAAATATCATGTGGAGTGAAATATTTTATGGTGCATTCATGTAACAGGTTTTTTATATTCTGCTGAGCTGGGCTATGCTGAGGAGGAAGGAAGGGGCCGGTGGCCAAGGTAAACTAATATGAAGTTATGAACATATTAAGATGGGAATATTAACAAGAGAAGAGAGAGAAGGGAATAAAAAATTATGTATATTTTTTCCTCCTTCCTCCGGGGCAGAAAGCAAACAAGTAGAGAGAAAATATTCTCTCTTTTTTCTAAGTTGTCTGAGAAAGAATGCATGTGTTCTTCACTCACAAAGCTTTCCTACACAAAATAGCCAACTTCAACTGCACACTTTTTCTTATAAATATTCATTTTAATGCATAAATATTTCTGGAAAACAGAGAAAGATTTTTTAAATGTTCATCTTGTCTTCTGAAGACTATTTTCTCCTTTTTGCCCACTTAACAGCACTTTTCCACTTTCTGCTCATTTTTTTTGTTTGTTTCTCTCTGCTTCTTTGTTTGCTTGACTGTTTCTTTCTGCTAAACAAAAAGTAAATATCTGAAGAAGAGAAAAAGGAACAAGCCGAGTAAGTCAACAGAGAAAGATGAGAGGAGAAAAATATAAAATGTATTTGTGTAAAATTTAATATAAGTCAAGTGAATGAAAATGATATACATGCCTAGCCTATAGCTTCAAGACGAGTAATCAAACCGGCACGGGTATAAAAAGGAAGCATTTTAGTGAAAAAGGTTTACAAACAGAATATCTTGAAGGAAAAAAACAAATAAATTCTTTTGCTTATCATACATACAATATATACACCTTTTTAGCCAGTTCCACTAAAATTAGCCCCTAAACATTAGTACCTCTTGTTTTCTTTGAAGTTTTCATGATGCAGAAAATATTTCATTTTTACAATTTTGCAAATTTTAAAATTTTCATGAAAAATTCTTAAAAACAGTCATATGAACATACCTAAAATCAACACAACATTTAAAACAAATAAAATATGAATGCTCTTTATATTTAAACCAATCCAATATTGAAATATCAAATGTCAAACAAAAAATATTACATTGGTATTTCATTTCTTGTGTGGGATTCATACACACACACTAAATGTACACAAGGTAATTGTTTATTGTACTTTTCAAAAAACCTTCATTCTTTTGCGTACAAAACATAAGACAATGAGTTTATTTTAATATAAAAAATTTGTGGGTGCTTAGGAATCTGATCTGCACTCTTGTACTGTGCTCTATGCAAACCCTTTTTATTCCCTGCTTGCTGGGTTAGGGATCCGGGATATGGGATACCCACGGTTTATATTTAAAAAAAAACATACCTGTCCATTTTTTTGCGAAGGAGCATTTTTGTTGCTTGGATTTGGATGATGATGATGGTATGGGAGATCCCTTCCAGCTAGCTTCCAGCTTAAAAACCCCACAAAAGCTATGTGAATGATGATGATGCAATGGAATAATGGGCTGCTGGGGGATTATCATCATGATCATCATTGTGTGTGCATTTGCATGCCCATTTAATGCTCAGCTCACTTTCCTTCCTTTTGCTTGTTGCTCTTCTTGTCATCATGATCATCAGAGGTAGGGGCCAGTCTAGTGAAAGGGTTAAAAAGGAGAAGTGCCGTATCATTTCATTTCCCATTCATTCACCATCAACTCTCTCTGCTACAAGTTTGACCACTATATTTTTTTTCTATAAAAAAATGTTCATAAAAAGATTTTTTCAATATTTCAACAGAATTTGGAAAAATCGAAAAAATAATTCTTTTGACGATGCGAGTAAATAGCATAAATGATTTGTGATCTTATGAATGGTCATCTCAACACCATATCAGAGTAGCCAATCTTGCCAATGATCATGTTATGTTGGCATCGCCATGGTCATGAGAAAAACTTGAAATATGAAACCGAATCCGGAAAAATCACATTTTTTTCTCAAAAACTGGACTGGACAGTTATGGACTAATCACTGGACATACCAACAATTACAAAAAATAATTTCAACAAAAATTGGGAATATTTTTACTTTTGAAACTTAATCATCAACTCAAGCTATTTTGTATTATGACATGATGCAATGTAGTAAAAGCGTGTGATCGTGTTCCAAATGAAAAGTACACACACAAAACAGAGCAAACCTTGCATTGCTTTGCGAAAAAAAATATTTACGGAAACTCAATCAACATGACTTTGACTTTTATTTGGATTTATTTACCCTTATCCCATTATTTTATGGACAAAGTGGCATGTCAAAATGAAAAACAAACATTGCTGCTCTACTAGAATAGTTTTTTGAAATAATAACTGGGTCATTCCATTTCATCATTTATACACACTCAGTGAGGTCCATAATTCCTAAATGAGGAATTCGTGTCTCATGTCCACATAAACTGCATTCAATAATTTTTTTAAAGAAAAAAGGGTTAAATATACAAAATAAAAAATCTATTTTGTGTGCAAATGTCAACCTTGACACTGTAACTCTAATTATTGTTTTGAATGATGATGTCATTCTCTTTCTCTGTGTACTCTGCATGCACAAAGCTTTGTTCAGCTAAAGAGGATTAATATCCGCAGGAAAACGACTGGACTGAAAACATTTTTTTATAGATCAAATGACCTACCACCTATTTTTCAAGTAAATATTATTCGTTAGTCATCAATTGGCTATTATTCATTTATTTGCCTCCGTGGGAAATTGGATACTGGATTTATTGGATTCCACCACCACCAAAGAGGAAACTGGAGTCTCCAAAAATAATAGCTTGAAGTCCATAAAAATTCAAAGAAAAATTGTATACTGGCTTTTCTGGGTGGCGGGAGTGCTAATGAGTTGTCTGATTTTTTACATGTTTTTTTAGCTGCTGCTTTATTTTTAAGAACGATAACTGTCTTGTCTAAATTAATGGCTTGCTTTTCTTGTTGCTATTTTGCAATAGCAGCAGTGGTGGTGGTGGTTATGGTGAACGTGCTAACGAACTTCAAGTCAAGCCATAGTGCATTTTGTGTGCACAAGATATTGCATCATCATCACATAACCCTTTTTTCGCTCTACTCTGCCATTATCATCATCAACATGAAAAGCGTTTACTTTACTGATGATGATGACGATGAAGGTACTTCCCCAAAGTAAAGTGATACTTTGGAAGACGTGTACACGTTTAATATGGTATCCCCACAACGGAGTTCAATGATCAATGGTCAAGTGACAAAATCTCTTGCAAAATCTTTAAACGATAGCTACAACAGTAGCCAGTTAGTTAGCCTAAACAAAAACCACCAAACATTCCCATTGATGATAGCTTGCTTGCATATCTTGCATCATACACGACGACTACAATAGTGACCCAGAAACATTGACACAGACCAACTTTCAAGAACTAAACACACTAGAAAATGTACTATTTCGAAACTTCATTTGTATTCTTCTAAAGTCATCATCAAGGCGTAATGACCCCGGAAAAAACCAAATCAAACAAAACATTATTTTCGTTGTTTGTTTTCGTACTGGAATTCTCTATATACATGTTTTAAATCTAATGCTTTGCCGAATATAAATGATATGTTAATTATCAATAATTATTAAAGAAGAGCATAGAGTTATGTTAGTTTCGCTTTTATTTTGGCTCATTTAAAAAAATAGGTCAAGTTTCAGGAAAAAATATTTACGCATATGTTTGCGGTTTTTATAGCAACAAGTCATTTGTCTGATTTGACAAGCAAAACCAATGAACGCTACTCGCTATCATACACACTTTATAGTTCTAAATTATAATTAACAGTTTTAATTGAAACTGAAGGCGCTATTATTATGTTATTAATTATATGAAAGGGCTGACTTCAGGCAACAAAATATATTTTCTTGATAAAAATGAAAATTGCAGGTAAAAATTCGAATCAATCTAAAAGGACTCCTAAGACACATGGGCTGACATGACATGCACAAGTCATCCAAGAAAAAGGATGATCATGTCACGATGATCAAAAGGGAAGATGGATGGATTCCAAGAGGCACATGTGGCAACGGCAACAAGCACGACGCACGGCAATTCAATTTCACCTACAGCACGCACAAAACATTACTACGTAAACTTATAGTACAAGATATAGTAACGCAGAATGAGTGATCATGACTATGACACAAATAATATAATAAAAATGATGCATTTTCATTCACTCAGGTAAATTGGTAATAATCAAGGTATACTCGTAAAGAGAAGACGTCCCATTTTGTACTTTTGCTTCGAATTCGAACAGATCATTATTACCATCTCAACCAGACATGCGCGTCTTCATTCACGTGAAGCGTTTTCAGACGCTTCATTCATGTGAAGAGGATCTTCACGCGTGA
>JAQFZH010002391.1:0-16758 GCA_034695485.1 Entomobrya nivalis | reverse complement strand
TGGGAGGCTCGGGTATTAGGGGGCTCGTTCTTAGGGGGTAAGGGGTTTTGGGGGGGAGAGGTCACTTAGGGGGGAGAGGGCTTGGGGGGGATGGGCCGTTACCGGATTTATTCTATATTACAATAAGGTGGCCCAAATGACCTGCCTTGTCATGCTAGCCGGGTTAGATAATTATCCGGATACAGACTGTCTAAGCGTCCGTTTTCACACCTATACTTTTATCGTCATAACAAACAAATGAAAAATTAAACTTTTAAGAGCCACAATAGTAAAATTGATGCAAAATATTAGCTGATATTTTTTCTTTAAATGATCAAACAGTTTAAAATACAATCAAATTGTGTATATTCATTAGATTGCTCGCTGACAATTGATTTATGTATTTATTTTGGAAGCTGGTTCGGAATTTCAAGTAGTTGTGAAGAAATATTAACCTTGTTTGATCTAGAGAACCATTTTACACGACGTGAACTGCGTCGAAATAAACTCAAGAGATAGTAATACATTTTAAATATGCGGTACAAAATAGCTTCATGCATCTCAATAATATAAACGAGTAGAGACAATCCTAATCCTGAAAGTCCAATAAGGAAAACTACCAATATATTTCCTTTCATGGTGGGCTTTTCTATTGGAATTTCCGGGTATTCTATATGTTCGAAAGTAAAACCAATTATGCTTTGTAACCAATCAATGATTCCTGACTGTGGGGCAATCAAAGCACGTCTAATAACATTTAGAGGGGTATTCCCTAAAACCGTTAGTGTTATTGCTTGCGTAGCAAACGACTCTTGACCAATGTTTGAATAAGAACCTCGATTAAAAAGAAGCTTGGCGTAGTATTTAGTAAGATAGCGAGGTAGCAACCAAGCCGATTTTTCTGGACAGTCTTTCAACTCGTTGAATATCAACTTGGCTTGGTTGTCAAAATAGTTTTCTTTAAACGCATTTGCCCATATCGTTTCATAACTTTCAGATGTTCGTAAATACGATTCCTTTTTGTCTGGAAAAAATGGATCATGTCCAATGCTTATCAGTGCACCTAAGCTTTTTAATGGTTGCAAAATAAGTTGTGCAAACATTGGATGGACAATAGCTGCTAAAAGTGTCTCCAATGTTTGGTTTTTACTTATTTGATCGTGTTGTTTAGTACTAATTAGGGTTCTACTGTCATAGCTACCCCAGGCAAAATAAACAGTTTCTGTAATGCCGTCTACGATTGGAAAATATTGGCTTTCATTTACCGGTTCGATGTGGATTACGTCTGGTGGGCTATTGACTACATGAATTTTTTGTACATCTTCGACCCAATTATCTTTAAAACGGATAAAATATGATAAGCTTCCTAATCTACAGTAAAAGGTAAAATTGTCACGAAAGAGTTCTTGGACGTAGCGATAAGGAACCAGTTGTTTAGGTTTTACGATGTTGTAGACATTTGTGCTTTTGTAAGCATTACTAAGTACCACACCAGCCATAAGTGTTCCACCAATCATAATTCGATACTTTGGAGACATGCTAATACTAGTAGGAAACGGATCACCTTGTTCTACAAAAACTTTTATCAAAAAAATTAGCTTATGTGCACATTTTTGTTGACTTTTGAAAATATTTTCTCTCGACAAGGTCATAAAACCGAGCAAAAGAACGAAAACCGCAAGGCATAAGAAAATCCAGATGTATTTGTCGAAAACCTTCCAAAATTCATCGAATGGAAATGAGCTATATCCTTGGTTGTTACAAGTAATAAAGCTAAGCGGACTTAGGTTATTTGTGATTTGTACGAGAGCTTTTGGTTCAAACGTCGCATCACTTTTCATCCAGACTCTATACTCAAATGGATTTTCTATTCCATGCACACTGGAAACGTTTCCCAAAATGTCTTTTAAAACCGATGCAAAAACAAAAGCTAACCGATTTTGTATGTCATCATCGATATTACTAATTGATTTTGGTGTAAAAAGCTGAGCCAATTGAAGGCTGTCGGTGGTTTCCGCTAAAGTTTTGAAGTAATCAGGAACTTTTTCACACATGAGACTTCCCCACGTGTGAAAATAATTCAATGTGCGTGGATAGTCGTTGCTCACTTTTGCAATTGAATGTAATGTCATTGTTTGCAATTCTATTGTCACTGCTCTCCAAAAACTTAAACAATTTGGACATGGCACCAGAGCACGTACTCTATCAATCTGGCAATGAGACCCGAGCAGATGCTTATGACCGCATGCCGTAGACGCTTTTAACAGTATTTCCGTGACCATTTGAAAATCAGAACCATCAAATGTGCCCCAATACATGTAACTCATGTAAAAAATTTGCTTTCTACTTATCCAAGCAGGTAGGTTATTAAATTTGTAAAGGAATGCTTCGTCAGAGCTGACCAAAATATTTATAGGCGGGACCACACTTGGTGGAAATTCATATTTTGAGTACCCTGAGGATTGAAATATATTAGTAAGCATTCCTGTAAGAAGTGCATGATTTGGCATGAACAAGTCCACTTGGATTTGACATTGCCAGGGTTTGGATGTCCGAACGAACTCATCTCTATCCAAATAAACACAAAACCCACTGTTGATGTAGTTATTGTGTATATGAATTGTATTAAAGATTCGAGATATTAGGCAAGGTTGTATAAGATATTTAGTGCCATCATTTGCAAATTTGGCAGTTCCGTTTTCAATGTAATTGTTATTTGCTGGTGTCCAGATTAGGTCCATGAGCCACGTTTCGTCGGAAATCCACAACGAATGTGTAAGCAAGCCTAAGCCGAATTGTCTGAGCACAATTGGCGTGTAATCTGGTAAACTCAAGTCTGCTCCTTGAAAATTATTTGCAACAATAAGGCACCTTTCAGCTTCAAACCTTTTTAAAACTGTATTTAAATTTGTAATAGAAGCACGTTTCGAGCTTACAAAGTTTTCTTTGTATTGCTGAAAAAGAGCTTGGAATAAATATTCACGGTTCGGTTCGTCTGTATTGAGTTTACTGAAGTCAGCGTAATGACGAAATGCTTGCTGAAAATTATCGGGATCTAAGTTATCCAAGTATGTGACGTTTATGAAAAACTTGGCTTCTATTTCAGCCGTTTCGTTTGGGGCAAGAGCATGTGCCTTAACATGTAACAGACTGAAAACTATGCTTAACAAATACATTTCCAATAACTCAAACAAGATGTGTTCCCGAAACATGTCAAGTTTTCTTTTTAATGCTAAATAGTTATGTAAAGTTGTTTGAGACTAGAAATGTCTTGATTTGTTTTTTAAACCGAAAGTTTTTCCATCCTAACCATGTATGCTGTGTGAAGTTTTGAACTTGTTTAACGTCAAGCCACCTTGTGTGATAACACAAGTATACAACTCGAATTAGTTAAAATAAGCTTTTGGCTTAGCTTTGCGAATCGGTGGAAAGAAAGTTGCCTCTGGATGTCTATACTAATTTCGAGCATGCTAATATTTATTGATGGAACTTGAGGTGAGTAAAGTGAGCACAATGAGGAAATTATTGGGATCCAAATTATCCAAAGATGTGACGTCGGTAAAATACTTGCCTCTTGTACAGTTGGTTTAGTATAGGACAGTTGCATATGCCTGAACATGTAACAGAATTAAAACTATGCAAAAAAATGCATTTGGAATGGTACAAAGTTCACTTTTACAACGTGAGGAAAGAAATGAAATGTAACTTTTTTACACTGTGATTTTTTTTTCACGAGCTGCAAGTGTCTCATCCCAGCACACCCTTATTTCTGAATGTGTCAATATCCTTTGGTTGTCGACCCATCCGTAGAACGTTTTGAGACAAAAACATGTTGTTGTAGACTTGCACATGTAATGTTATATATTAATTTGTCTAATGCCGAACTACCTGGTATATTACAATACATATATAACTCAGAGTATTTAAGAACATTTTAGTCAACAGGCTTAGTTTGTCATCCATGTACCTTAAGTATTTTGTTTATGGCGTTGATAGACATATTTTTGTGTATTTTGTGCTGAGTTAATTGGGGCATCTCCATTTGTAAGCATGCAATGTTGTAGGTGCCAAAACGCCCAATTTTATACCATTAAAGTAGACAAATAGAATGTTATTACAACAATTATGTGTTGTTTCAGATTGTTATTGCCTTATTAAAATTTGTTTTACCCAAATTAAATTTTGTGCATAAAAAGACAAAAAACAAGACAAAATGCTGCTAATCCGTCGGAAAGAATCTTTTCATTTTATTGTTAAGTTTGCAATTCTAATGATTTGTCGTACTTTTATAGCAGTTAAATAAGGCACTGGCAATAAATAGCTGTGAGTAAAAAAGGGTCATTCCATTCTCATTGTTTCGGAACTTGTCTATATTCGGTCAGTGGTTGCACTACTCTTTCCATAGTATTCAATAGCCCATGGAAAGTTACACAACGTAACTAACACAATCACATCACCACATGTCTACCGTTTGTAATAACACACAAACTTTGTCATCACAGCACAAAAGTTGACAAGTTTCTGTTGTCATGTAATTATATTCAATTTAGCTGTTATTATTAGGTCTCAGGTTTTTTCGCGTTGTCCTACGTCCATACTTTTGTAAATCAGTATAAAATCGTAAATAAAAGTTCACACTAAAAGTAAATATGTCAGAAAATATGCTGAAATCAGTCAAATTTGAATTTAGTGTTGAAAATGTGATGACTGTTTAATTATTGTGAATATGTTAAATCTTACAAAAGCTGCATGCTTTATATTCGATCACACCCATATTTTGGAATGAGTCAATATCATTTGGCTGTTGACCCATCTGTGGAACGTTTTGAGACAAAAACATGTTGTTGTACACGTGCACAGGTTGTGTAAGTTTTTAATTTGTCTAATGCCGAGCTACCTGATATATAACAATACGTATATAACTGAAAATATATAAAGACAATTTAGGTAACACGCTTAGATGGTCAGCCACGTGCCTTAAGAATTTTATGCACGGAGTTGATAAACATGTTTGTTTTTTATGTTGTACTGAATTAATTAGGTCATATCTATTTGTAAGCTTATAGATATTTTAGTACAACAACGCCCAATTTTATATAATGATAATGGCCAAGTAATATGTTATTACAACGATATGGAGTTGCTCTGTATTTATACAACTTAACTTTTGATTTTTTACTTAAACTGAATATTTTAAAAAGGTAAAAAAACTAAAGACATGGTGTAGTGAGTGGCAAAATAGCTTATTTGTGAAGGTGCATCAGTTGTCTTGAGCTTGGTTTTGGTAAGTTAAACCAGAGCTAATAATTACATTGTATTATTCACTTATTAATAACTTTCACTTCAAGTTCAATATCAAGTTTCAGCACTTTTGACGGAACATGCCGTTCAAACAGGCACCCCTGTCAAACAAAATTTCGACAAGCAACGACGTTCTCATGACAATAAAAGTCTCTAAAACTATTCTTTCGTGTTAAAGACTACTTTACTAACAAATTGTTGTCTTGATGTGTAGCTAACTGTATAATAAAAGCTTCAATTCCATAGGTAGACGCAGAAAAAGATAAACTGCAAGATTCGTGTTGAGAATTGTATTTTAGCTCATCTAAATGCAGCTTTTACAATAAAATACGAAACAAAAGTTAGGTCCAACTTTGGCTACTCTAGTAATTTTAATGCTTACAAGCAAGATATTTTTCGAACAATCGTTTGATTAACCTTATAACTAACTAAATAAATAATAACTCCATCATTTAATTTGGTAACAGTTTTTTGTTTGTCAACTCTGCTTTTGATACTGAGGATTGTGTTACATATTTTTTCGGTGTGTCGATAAGAGCAATATAATTGTAAAACGCTATATTCTTTGAGCTTGTAGGTTTACGTCTCGGGTTAATTAGTAAAGAGCTTTATGTAAGTTGTTTTTAACACAAAAACGAGGTACCTTTTTGTTGCTAGATGGACAGCTTATGAACTAGGTTCCCTCCTTCGTCTGGTTTTCTATTTTATTAAATTAAAGATTTAATATATAAATCAACGTAATGTGTTTTTGTGGTATTGTACAATTTTTAAATATCAGGGTTTCAGATGCTTTTATACACGATAAAAAATTAGAAGACAATACATTGGTTATCAGACGAGACGTTTCACAAGTAACTATTATGCTTGTTTCGTTAATATTTTCGAATGCATTTAGCGTTTTGAATAGAAATATAATTGAAAATCTCCATAAAATATCGAAAAGATGCAATTTTTCGCCTTTTAATTTTACATAGATTTTGTTTCAGCATCATCCACAACCTTTGTTTTAAGCTGTTCTCATTTACTTTTTTTTACCATCACATATTTCTCATAAAAACAATTGTTGTTGTTGGAATGAATAGTTCAGACCTGGGACATGGAAATTTAAAATATAAGTCTGGATCACTTCCGTTTCTAATGTAATTGTAATTCGGTGGTGCCCAAATAAGGTCCATGAGCAATTCTTGGCGCTTATATTCTATGGAATGTGTAAGCAACGCTAAGCCAAATTGTCTGAGCATAATTGGAGTATAACTTGGTAAACTCAAGTCTACTCCTTGATAATAATTCATAACAATTAGGCACTTTCCAGCTCCAAACTGTTCTAAAAAGGGTTTTAAAGTAATAGACCAGTATTTGGAGCTGACAAACTTTTCTCTGAATTGTTGCGTAAGAGCTTGTATTTACGCATTTACGCGAATACTACTCCAAATGAGCCTATTAAAATCAGCGTAATGATAAAATGATTTTTCAAAACTTGGGATCCAAGTTTTCCAAAGAGGTAACGTTGATAAAATAGCGCCTCCTGTTAACTGTGGCATTTTGGGCAGTTGCACATGACTGAATATATATCAGACTGAAAATTTTGCAAAATAGATCATCTTGAAAAGCACTAAGTTTACACTAAATGGAATAAAGTTTATATGTTCAGGAATAAGCTGAAGTTGGAAAATTTGAGTTTCAATGTTGCAAATGTGTTAACTGTGCACACTTTGTGATTTTTTATTTCTTCGCTAGTTACAAGGGCATTTTACCCCATCACACCCATATTTTGGAATGTGTTAATATAATTAAGTAGTGAATCCATCTGCAGAATGTTTAAAACAAAAATATTTTCGTTGCTGTAGACGTGCAGATGTATTGTAAGCTTTTAATTAGTCTCTTAATTAGCTCATGGCAGGTTACGTAAAATCAATTACACAATCACATCCTCGCATGTCTACCGTTTTAACAAACATATCTTGTTATCAACACACAGCAGCTTACTAAATGGATGTGATCATGTAATCACATTAAATTTTGCATTAGTTTATGAAGAGTTTTGTGATATTAGAGGTTTATTGGCGTTGTTCAACTTGTCTACTTGTTTAAATCGGATTTTTTTTACAACTTGTTTACTAAATGTGCAAACGTGACGTTATCTTGTATAAGGTAACGCACATATTATGGAGGCATTGGTACTTTCATCTTGATGAGTTGATCTAATTAGTTTTCCAAATCAGACTCGAACTCGAATATCAAACCCAGAATTTTGCCCACGCTTTTCAAATACAAACTATTAAAACTCTAGCATTAACTAACTTAGATATACGAATCGGAATTTATATTTAAGCCAGCTTTTCGCGTACCACTGTTTCACAACAATCACTGTTTTGAACCTGAGATTTAAGCACTGTAATTTTATGTCTATTGAATCACACTATAATTGTTGCAGAAATTTAAGACTGCTGTGGATTATAAGCACAAAAAATCTGTTGGTGATAACGATGGTTCCAAGTACTGATAGACTGAATTCAATGGTTTCGTAATGAGAAAAGCAGATCGGGACTTATGTATAAAACCAATTAATTATGCATTCCAGCATTATTAATATAAGTGTAGTTACAAAACAACTTTGGCGTTGCTGACGTAAATCCATGGGGTACCTCAAAAATTTAATTTTCTTAAAAGATCAATTGCAAAGGGAAAACACGTGCATACATTTCGGAAATTACACACAGTCTACTTCCATAAATTTTCTTTTTGGAATTGGAACATTGGAATAAAAGGCATGTAGTGTATAGTGTAGCATGTAAACTTTGTCGTAATATGTAGCTATTTGTTGCGCAAAAATTTCAATTCCAAAGATAAAGCCAGATAAAGATAAACTGCAGCACTAAAAGACTAAGGAAAAAGGATTTTAATTTGCACACTTAAATGAACTACTCGTGTAAAAAATGTAGTTTGATCTCGAATGAATGCAGCTTAAAAAATTGCAAAGCCTAACAAACTATTTGTTTATCTGGTTGGTCGCTTTAGCAAGTTTAATGTTTACGAACAATTGTTTCCAACAAATATTTGATCAATGATACTTTACTTTTATAAGTAAAACAACAACGGAGTACTGAAAAACTGAGTAAAATTGCTTGTCTGAACTGCTTTTGATGCAGTTGCTTGTATTATATATTAGTCGTTATGTCGGAATTGAAGTCGAAACTACTCTTAAGCGCTAGATTCTTCCTGTTCGTAGGTTCACATGTCGTAATTCGTTGTTTAATTAGCAAAGAGCTTTATGTAAGTTGTTTTTAATACTATTACGAGGTGAGGTAATATAGTTGCTAGTTGGACATATTATAAACCAGGTCATCTCTTTCATCTGGAGTTCCACTTTAGCAAATTAAACATTTGATTTATAAAATAGCATTATGTGTTGAGCTTTGTCAGTCCCTGGCTTTTCGATAGACTGACGATTTCTTCCTTTTATAAATGGATGATTTTTACTGTAGTGGTTTAAATATGTCAAGTTGGTATCGTGTAAAAAATTTGTAACTGTGGTTTATATGTGACGGTTTATGTACTTGGAGCTTTATGATTTAACTATAATTTTTTTTGCTTTTCGAATACCAAAAAGCACGATTTTAAAAACATTTATGTGGTGGCATTCTAGGATCAATATGCAAACCATTATGGAACTAGAGTCAAATGTTTTAAAGGATTTCTATGTTATTCGTCATTACTTTTACGATATCCAACAGGATGATAAGTACCACAGCTTCTGGAACACAGTTCGTCATCGAAGGTTTAAATTGGCATAACAAAATTCCCCAGAGAAACAAATAATGTTTAAACACTGATTTTAGTTGGCAGCTTATTAGTTTGCTTAACACTTTGACAGTTGGCAGCTGAACTAGCTTCATTGCACTAAACCTCGTTAAAATATTTTTTCGTAGCCATTATGATTGTTTTTGTCAGGTTAAACTATTTCAACGTCAGAAGTTTGTCATATATTTAATTGATTTCGGATGCTTGTATGATAAATATCAAAAGTATTAATCGAAGAATCTTTAAATTTACCATTTAGAGAGGAGAAATGCAATTCTTCAACAGTTTCTAGAAATAGTTTGCTCAAATTTTGCGAGATAAATAAAAATACTTTATTGTGATTGTAATAACAGTATATAATAGGAAAATAACGTAGACGGATGGTGTTAGTACATCACACAAAATTCAATACGGAACAGTAAAAATAAATATCAAAAAACTTCATTCCTGTTAAGTGCATATAATTGACTCATGGAATATTTAAATATATATTTTTACTCTTACTATTTTTTTAATAATAAAAAAACAAAGTTAGTCCAAAATTCCTACCTTTTAATAATAAATTAAAGCAATTAAATTAAAAAAAGAATTAAATGAATATTAAAAAGGAAAAAAATATTTTAAATTCCAAATTTTTATTAATTATTTAATTGTTAATGAAAGTCAAGAGGTTCACCCAAAAAAACTTCATTGCTGTTAAGTGCATATGAGTGACTCATGGAATATTTAAATATATATTTTTACTAAGTGCAGTGAAGTTCCAAATGTATACATAGCTGATTTTACTGCGAAAGAAAACAGTCACATGCCTTTTTACTTTTGTAAGCTTATTGAAAGCCTGATAATTACAACAAACCGACTCGCATTTTCTACACAATAAGTTAACGCTGACGTAGATTAACTAATTATTTTATCTAATAACTGATTAGTTAAACTTTAACCATTAAACACAGTAAAGTTCTTAAAGTGAAGAGGAGGAGACTACTTGAAATTCACAATATCAAGTACACATTCAACCTGGTTGGTTGTCACTGCAAACCTCGCCACACTACGCACTGCACAGCAAAGTGAATGCAGAGCAGATGGTGTGGAAAACTTGCAAGTTCATCCAATCTTTGTCGAGAAGGCCTCGAGGGAGAGCAGAGGATGTCGCAGAGGTGCTGCCACCAAAGCCTGGACGAACGTGCAACTTTCCCACACCATCTGCTCTGTATTCAGTTTACTGTGCAATGAACGTGTGGGTGAGCTGTTGCATTGATATATATTATTCCCAATGCTTATAGTCCACTAAGTTTCATGTAAATCGATTCTACTGTTTAGGTAGGATAACATGTCAAATCTGTAACCTTCAAGACCCCCTGGGGCGGAAAGGGTTGAGTCAGGTTAACTGCAACTTTGCATATCCATGTTTCCAAATAGGGCTACATCTCCATAAAATTTGGCTTCGTGCGTGTTATATGAAAAAAAATTAACCTTGACCTATCTTTGACCTGGGTCCGCCAATTCGGCTCAAAATCAATAGAGTTCTTCCAATTGACTATATGAAATTGTATACAAAGTCATTATTCTGGAATTATTCCAAAGAATCCTCAATTTCTACATTTATTGTTGCATGAATAGAATGAAGTTAAAATCACAACGAATGTTGAAAAGTACATGGAAATTGGTTACAAAAAAACAATTGCTTATATGCATACACCAGGATCATCAATTCGAACCAGCTATTCCTGGAATCAGCTAAATGAATGGACAATTGTTTGCTTTTATTGCAATGGCAATGATTACAACAAACTCGTTTATTTCGCTAATTCTAAAAAAAGACAAATCCAATATATTATATATTATATATATATTATATATATATTAAATATATTGCAGTTAAAATATATCTGCTAGTTGCATGTCTTGCCTTTTTCTAAGAAGGTAAAGCCCTTATTTTTTTGGTTCATGATGATATTTAACAAATGTTAGGGAATTTTCATTAGTTCTTTGAAGATTTTTTTGTCGAAGAAAACGTCACTGTTATTCTTGTAATCAGTAGAGATAAAATTTAAGGTGGCAGAGACAGATGAATTCCTACCTATGTCAAACCACAAGCATGATGATTACACAAACTACTAAAAAATCAATTTGATTTGAATTATCCAGCACAAATTTTTTAGCATGAAATATTACGATTTTAACAAAAATAGAAAAAATACTTTGCTGAAATACTTTGACGTAATGTATTTTTTTAGTTTTATGTCTTTCCTTATCTATCTCTCTACATTCTAGACAATAATTATTTTTTAAGTAATACTTTTTTCTAATAAAACCTTTTTGTATTAACGACGTTGTGTAAACTCAATTGTGTAAACGTGTGTATTAGGAGAAAAATATCCGAATTTAATTATAGAACAATCAACTAGGAATAATAAAATTAATTTCAAAGGTAAAGAAAGATTTGTATTAAAAAATTAATTAAAATTAAATTAAAATAACACTTTTTTACTATAATAAAATGTAAGCTCTGATGTTAACATTCTGACAAAGGATAAAATTGAGCTATTTGCTCTCAAAGCTATTTTATGTGGTAGTAAAAATATATTGAATATACTTTGCAATTATGCAAGATTTATTAACTATCCTTTACTAAAACTTAGTGGGCTTTTATTATAGCCTGTACTGTCATTTTAATTATCACTTCCAAAATGACTTTCCAGTTATAGATTGAAACTATTTAAATGTTTATATTATTAAAGTTCACTAACTATGTAATGAAAATTTTAATTGCGATAAAAATTACATTTTTAATACACTTTCACAACCCAATACTAGTTGAAATAGAATTAAATATTTTGAGGGCGTGACCATTCCACAAATATTAAGGTACTTTTATTAAGGCGATGTTTACACTTGTAAGGTGGTATCATTCGGTCATTTACACATGTATGTCGAAGTATTTAAAATACTATCGCATTTTATGAATACGGGCATGCATGTGTGTGTATTCACGAGTGTGTCTGTATGCATTGCGATTGTATGACTGTCGTACTGGCAAAGTTGTGCATATTTTGCAGTACAATATTATTATTTTAAAACGTCGTTTTAATTGCGATGACGTCATATATTTTTCTTAAATTTATAAGTTTGACTGTGTGCTAAAATAAACTCAATAGGTTATTTATAACCACGTGTCTGAATGTTTCAGAAATGAGTGGATTTAACAATTTCGTACATTTAGAATTTGTTTTCAATATATAAAAAGCTTAGTGATTAGTGTAACTTTATTGCTGTTTCAAATTATTTAGGCCCCGTTGTAAACTAAAATATGAAACAAAAATGTTTTTTTAATGTTTTGGCAGAATACTAAAAAATTACACCGACCTGGACCTATGTTCTGACGAAGAATTTTCATTTTTATACTTAATTGTAAGAAATATATCAATATAAAATATTTTGCTATCGAACTACAATCTGAATTATATTGGTGTAAACTTGGCTTGTCAATTTTAACAAAATAAAACCCGTCGAATTATTTACACAACCAAATAACTTATTTTCACAGTTTAATAATCAAAGTAACCCTACAATAATATAGCGCTACTTTAAATACAAAATTACAATAAATACATTATATTGTAATATATTTAGAGTAAAAATTTAAGAATAATCAGTTTTCGATTATATTTTAATTCTAAACCGTTACAGTTGTAAACATTTAAAAATTCGAAAATCAAATCTTTTCAAAATTAAAAATAATTTATAATTACCTGAAACATAAAAAATACATAGCTTGTATAGTATTTTTTATAATTATGCATAATTTGCAAATTCGAACTTCACAAAACATTTTTTATGTTGTCATATAGTACATTAGTAACACATTTCTAAGTACATTTTAACACATTTTTTTGTCAATTGCAAATTCGGTTTGCCTAAACTTTAAAAAAATACAAACTAAAATTTGAACATTTTAAAAATACACTTTTATTTTTTTAAATAGTGTAGCATGCATGTTTTTCTGCCTGCCATTCATGTATAGGAACCAATACCAATTAGCTTTATCATGCATCCATTTTTCACTTAAATCATTTCATAAACTCGTTAACAAAAAAGCGACATCAGTTTTCACAATAAATGTATAATTCGTTTTCATTTGTACTAAAACGGAATATGAATTTTATCTTCGACAGTCAAATGGAACCACAACGCACTGGTACAATTAGTCATCCTATTGGAAATATAAAAACTTTAAATTCCCATTGAATTTAATGAAATTTGTGACGAAAAAATAAATAATTTACAACATAATATTGCACAATATTTTTTTTGATCGAAATAATCCAACAAATACATTATGCTGAAATTCTTAAAGGATAGATTACTTAAACTCTATTAAATTTTCTATAAATAATTGATCCTAAAATTTAGCATTTAACAATCCCTTTTGTAAAAAACAAATTTAACATCAAAATATTTGGATAGGTTAAAAATAAAAACATTAATTTATTCTCGATTAAGTAGCACAACCAATATGTTAATGGTCCTTGTCTCCACACTAATTAATTAACTAATAATTAATCACACCTGTGACTGCTTCTCCCTTTGGCCTATCTGCACAATACACATCATCGACATCATCATCAGCCCTATTCAAATCCCCATAAGCAAGCATTAAGACTAACAGCATGGTGAGCTCCCACTCAGCGTGTAGTGCAGATGGCGTGAGAAAGTTGCAGGTTCGTCCGAGCTTTTCCCCTAGCAGCCCTGCGACCTCCTCTACTCTCTCTCGAGGCCTTGTTTCCAAAGTCTGGACGAAGTTGCAACTTTCCCACGCCTTCTGTCCTGTGTTCAGTCTGCTGTGCAGTGAGCGTGTACTGCTCCACTTTATCTTTTCTCTTTGTCCTGAAGCAGCTGGATAGTGCCAGTGCCATCTGCACTGTGTTCGTTGTTCGTTCACTTTGCAGTGCAGTGATGTGCATTGGGCTATTGAAGTCCTACATGTTATTCTCATAATAATACCTTCGTTGATATAACTTAAGTGTGATGGGAAAAGGTAAAATTTAAGTGGATTAATTTTCGATGCATATCAAGATTTTATTCTAATCTTTAAAATAAAGACAACTCTTGTTGCCATTAAAATGGTAAGTAATGAAACTTTATTATTGATCCAATACTTTTACATGGCTAGTACATCTGAGTGAACTACACATATAATAGTAAAAATTTAAATATCTGTTGCAAAATAGCTTGACGTATTTCAATAATATAAACGAGTAGAGACAGCCATAATCCTGAAATCCAGAAATACATTCTGCTAAGGATGTACATCTACTATAGTGAATATAATTTAGGATAAAATGGGATTCGTTTTAACAAGTTCATTACGAAACGCTTCGTGTCTATATGAATACAAAAGTGGCCATTTTATGCGGCCACGTGACTTGTTTTCCTTCACATTTGTGTATTTGTATTTTGTATCTTTTCCTTTTTCCGGGGTAAAATATGATCTGATTAATATATATGGTGACTGTGTGAAATTAAACTTTATTTTTAATCTATTAAATATTCCTAAAATAGTTAATACATTAAAATCCCCATTACACATTTAGTTCGAAATAAAATCCAATTCGCTTACCAATAACCAAGAGTCTTACTCATATTACTCAATAAATAAATTATTTTTTGCAAATGAGTTTTGACCAAGACATTTACTGTTTTTGTTCGTAAAATGTTTATCCGCTTCCCATTAATCTGGGTATATTAATTTTTGTTAAAATTCATTTCAGAATTATTGCTCAAACAAATTCTCACGATAATTTCAGGCAATCATATTTTAAAACGCCAGCTTAATTGAGCTCAAACCGTTTTTCATATTACATCTTATCCAATTCTTATTCATGTCGAATAAAATCATGTCTGGTTGCGAGTTAATTACAGTAGGATTTTTTACGAGTTTTCGTGTAAATTGACTTTTAACCATTTTTAAATAGTACAATATTTTGCTATAAAATCTTTTGACCACATATTATCTATCGACAACTCACTCAGAAATATAAATATATGCTGATATACAGGCTAAATTGTATTTGAAAACCGGCATACGTAATAATCCTACCAAAAGGATTAATTTTAAAGCTAATACCAGTTGACGTCAAATACACATTATTTCTGCAGACAATCGATCAATATGTCTTTTCCTGTTATTCAACAAAATCCATAAAGCTTAAACAATAGCATAAGGTTAGAAATATGCACTTTTATAAGAGCAGACTAGATATTTCTTTATGTAAAATATATTTCCAACCTTAATTAGTTATTGATTTTCAGACCTGTTGTTCTGTAATACTAATCAAATTTTACTTTAAAGCTATTTAAGCTTATCCAAGATATCATTTAGCTTTTGGCACGCCAGCTAACCTGAACATAAAGAGTGGACTGTGTTGTAAAAATTGATTTCATCATATTTTCTTAAAAGAAATTTTAAAAATGCCTACAATTAGTAAAATTTATAAAAGTACTGATTAAATAAAAGAGTTGCCTAAATTTGTATTTTAAAGACAATGTTCGATAAAGTTCGCGATTAGGCAATAATGTTAAGGAAAGTGCTATTGTGCAAAGAATGTTTAACAAAATCGCTGAAAGACTAGAGCATTTACCATATCACAAACGGATGTATATTTTCGGAAACGTTTTGGGAATAAAGTTTCAAGTAACAAAACAGGGTGTGCTACTGAAATTCGTGTAAATACAAGACAACTCGACTTGCGGACATCACAATCTTAAATAAGTGTAGAACATACTAAATACTTATGTGGTTTAGGACACAGCTTCAGTTAAATGTTACAGGTCAGTGACGTAC
Source organism: Entomobrya nivalis (assembly GCA_034695485.1). Lineage (NCBI taxonomy): Eukaryota > Metazoa > Arthropoda > Collembola > Entomobryomorpha > Entomobryidae > Entomobrya > Entomobrya nivalis. Next base: position 833 of record JAQFZH010002391.1, on the reverse strand, counting down.
TTTTTTCCGGAACTCAATGCGGCCGTTCTTTAAACGCACTGAAGAAACACCACAAGTAACACAACTGGAAGTCATAGTCGACCATAAATAAAATTCATAATTGAACTAAAATATTCGTACGTTATATGTTACGACTGTAGACATTTTAGCATTTCATACTCAAAGTTTTCCCTGATTTATATAACTTAGCGTGGCCGTAGTTACATCTTTATAAGGTTGAAATGTTGATGGCGCATGAGATTAGAACAAAGTGGAAACTTAAATCACTTACCAACTATATGCTCTATATACAATTGTTTTAGTAGAATCTTTAAGGTACTTACATAACCATCCAGTGAAATGTAATTTATTTATTTTATTTTTGTTACATATTTAAAATAACAAGTTCTCAAAGCTAAGCATTAAGCAAATTGAGAACTGACACTACGCGTGCTGAACTACAAAAGAAACAAATAAGTCTCAAACAGATGGATGGGTATACAATCGGGTCAAAATAAATACACACGCCAAAGCCTTAGAAAATGTTTCTGTGATCTGATTCCCTAATAATTAATATTAATAAACCAAATTCTACGATTTCAACAGTTTTTTCCAGTATAGCGATCCTAATATTATTAAATATGTATCCACTTAAGTTATTTTTAAGCCTGGTAATCGTTCCTGGACATGTGTCCGCCCAAAATGAAACTTTAAACGCAACAGCCAAGTTTTTTCTCAACGTCACATCCTTGGATAAGTTAGATCCCAATGATTTCCTACGATCATTTTGTCAATACTATGAGTACAAGTACCGGCCAGGATATGGATCTTGTCGTAAAAATGAAATGCACCCA
>JAQFZH010002390.1:0-16759 GCA_034695485.1 Entomobrya nivalis | reverse complement strand
TTTTTTGGTGGTGGGCGGAGATTTTCACTTGGTTCATTTTTTACCCTTTTTATCACATTTTATTCAAAAGTATTGTTTTAAGGGATACGGATATCGGCTTATCTCAGGGGCGCAGTTTTTCACTGACGGACTTTGTCATATCACCGTGAAATGCGGCACCGATTGTGATATAAAAGTACACCAGCAATCAGTATCTTGATCATCATATCAAAGAGAGCTGGAACTGCGATATGTACAGATGTGCTTCATTTTATAACATTTCACCACCAGTATTGCGTTTCTCTACTGTCTTGTATGTACATATGACAATTACCATTCACTGTCGGCTCAGATGCACTTCCGTTTCCGCAAATGTCAAATTGAAGTCATTTCAAATCGAGTGACAGGCTACTTTGCACTATTTGCATCTATGTAGTTCTTTGGTGGCGCATTAGAATGACAAAACGAAGAAAATAAGTTTATTTTGAATTGTTTATGTGCATGCACTTCGTCTTCTTTCCAAGTTTTGAAACCGACGAAGTTCTACTACGAATCAGGATTTTTTTATTGGCGAGTGGCAAACACTACGTTGGGCAACAGTCTCAGTATGACGTTTTTAGCAAAACATTATGTTATTGCTGTTATACGTCTTTTATCCATAGATATGGGTCGTTCACATTTTCACGAAAGCAAATGACGCATACTGTAAAAGTGTTACTAGAATTGTTATCTTAAAAAATTCACTTTAGTTGAGTTAGAATGACAGATGAGCTGTGATTGTTGGACTGGAACATGTTGTGATCTTCTCGGACGATGTTATATTTCAACGACGTATAGCTAATTTGGACTTATAAGACTTTTTTGGGGTCGTTTAGTAACCAATACCATAGTCCAATATATAACCATAGTCCCTATTCTTACTCATTAAAGGTAACATAATGAATATGTCAGTCAGTATGATCCATTTAATGTTAATTTTAACTTTTTCCACATTTTGGCAGCAGACAATTGGTGAGACAATGGAGTATAATTCATTCCAGTCATTAACCAGTGTTTAATGATGTTATTTAATTGCGAGAAGCAAAATATGAGCAGGAGTCATGGTCACAAGACAAGGAAGTAAAATTGATGAATTCTAGCTACATGTACGCTATTATGACTTGTCTTCTGTACTGTGTACTGTTTGCTACATAAATATGAAATATGCTTGCATTGTTATCATTTTATCATAAAGCCGAGTCGTATTTTGTGGTTACGTTGTTTGACTAAGTCTGGTATTCACTGGAAAGTCCGGAAAACCCAGGCTCGACTGGTAGACAGTTTTATGGCTGCTTCACGAAATAACATTACGAACGTAATCATATTTATGCACTCTCTTTTCAAAATACAGAATGAACACTGATACTTCTCATGTTCTCTAATTAATGTAGGTTAAGTTTATGATGTTTGCACTGAGCGCTCATTATGTATTAAGTAAATGGATAAGTATTCAATATTCTTGCTTTGTCTAACCGTTTGTCCGCTAATATTATTTGGTTCGATGGTTTGCACTATTTAGACAAAAAGTTTTAATTGCAAAAATTATTGGTAAGGAAATATGGATTCGCTGTTCAATATTTATTGTGACCTAACCTATTATAACTGAAAACTACATTCGCTTCATTTTTTCGCTAAAGAAAGTTTTGTGAATAATTTCTGTGTCGTTTCCTTTCATGTAAACTAATGTGCATCCACAAAAAGTGTCGTACATATAATGGATCGTTAAACTATAAGCAAGGTATGAAAAGGGGTTTTAGTAGGAAAAGTAGCTTTTGTAATAAGTTGTCTTCTGTCTGGGTTTATTTGGTAGTAACTTGTTACAGTTAAACGCTTTGCTGGGGTATTTGTATTGCAGTAAATTTAGACATGAAAACGATGGAAGCAAGGGCAATGGAAGAAGTATACAATATTACTTACTAGTACAGTAGTACTAGTTTAGCATTCATAATTCACGGTCATTAGTCAGATACATCCACGCGTAGTATTGGCGGTCAATGGATAAACTAGTTCAAAAACCTTTGTAATAATCTCTTGTGTATGAAATAACGTCATTACTATTTCTAATTATCTGTCTTGAATTTGTAAAAGGACCATTTACGCGTTTCTTCGAAAAATACGTTCCAATACTGCGCACGTACTTGGTACAAAATAGCTTCCCTCGTAATTACTTTGTCTTTCTGTATGCTTCGGACAAGGTTCACGAAATTCTATTTAGTAGCGATTAGATTTAAACAAGTAAGCCACTTTCTTGTCTGTTTTTTTAAACTCAAACTATTGCATGAATAATCTGCGCACGCATACGTACATTATACGTACGTAAAGTGTGTACACATTTTTGTGAATAAAACATTTTCAGTATTTAGCTAATAATCCGGAGAAAAGATTTCGTCACCATATTAGCGTTGTGAAGCATGTTTTGCTGTCTCAAAATACCCATTTTTTAAATGCATATCTTAAAAACTTAATATTAAACATACACATGGCTTGTTAGTTTGTTGTCAATTAAGTTCATATTTCCTGTTTTAACCGAAAATTTTGCGATTTTATGCGAAACTTTTCAAAACGTGTGTAGACTTTACTACCAAATCGTTTCATGTTTCCTTGTTTGTCATCCATGTGCCTGTCCCTTGATTCATACATGTATATTTACTATTTGCGGTGTTTTATAATGCAAACTATAAGGGAATGTTTGTGTATTTACAACAATCTTAGCATGTAATGAAAACGTGATATTGTAAATATATGTAAAAACGTTTGGTCGTATAACTTATAGTTATTGAATTCACTTCCCGTAATGCTGATTGCAGATAATAAAATTTAACAGAAAAACGATGATGATATCAGTGACGGGTACCAGGAAAAGCGGACGAAATTGTTCTTATAAGCGTAAAATTAAGCAGTCGAAACCCTATGTATTGTTAATTCTTAGAAGTAATGTCATCAGTCATCACCACTTAACCTTGACTGGAAGTAGATAGCGTAAATAATGGTTCAACTCGGACTGTAGAAAATATTTGTTCCTTTTAAATTCCAGCAGTGCTTTCTTAAGCCATGCAATCTCTACAGAACAAGTATTTATTTAGGTAATAATTATGAGAAATCTTTTGCCGTCAGTTACATGGAGTACGAAAATAGGATTTTTGAGCAAATTTGCCTTGAAATATTTAATGTTTATAAACTGTATGTCATACCTGGTGTAACTTATATGTGTACAAAAATCAGTCGACTCCTACGTGTCTATATAGACACGTAACAAAATAATAAATTCACGTGTCTATTTAAACACGATACGTCTCCATATATACACATAAATTGGTTTTAATGAAATTTTAAGCGCATAAGTGATTGCTCAAGTTTAAAAAATGAGAGTTTAATTTTTTGAGATATTTAATTTATTTTTAAATCTGAAATTGTAATATTGTAACTAAATACTTATGTAGGAACTACAAGTAACTAGTGAGCATAGGTTATCCAAGCTTTTTCCTTGCCGAAAATATACAAAAATATGCTCTTCAAATGACGAAAAAAGGGTGAAACTTTGTTTTATGTGAAATTGAACGGCTGGATAACATTTTCACTAGTTTCTTCCAGTATAGTACATAAATGTAGTTATAATATTACTGAAAAAAATCTAATTGTATATTTTTTATTACTTAATTTCAAAGTTTATTTTTTTAAATTAAATACCTCTAAAACTACTGCACTGATTTTTCAAAACTTAAAATCAAGCATTTTTTTCTAATTAGTTGTGTATTTTTTTGAAAATTAATTAAGCGCTTAAGCGCTTAAAAAAACCCAATTTACCTGTCTTTATATACACGTGGGTCTTGACTTGACTGTAAATGTAAGTTTAAACATTTTGTATTGATATCATGATGGGTATTTAGAATCTATGTCGGCAGTCAGGCGATATTTTACAATATTCTTTTATATATTAAACTGTAGGTTGGTTTTCATGCTGTTATTTACTTTTACATGATATGTCTTCGTCCGAATTGGCTTTGATGTACAGTTGTGGCGTCGCATTAAAAATGCTTGACCTAAAATATGCTTTCTTCCTTCATTATTCTTTTTGTAGCCTGTCCTCTGACCAGTGTGTTGCGTTTGTCATGAATTTGTTAAATAAAACACACGCATAGCTGAGCAGCAAATGTATGCAAGCAAAAACACTGGAAACAATTTACGCTGTCAAAACGCTCAATCCGTTTTTCAAACTAATTCTGATTCAAAGAAAGCAGCGATAAATTGTTAAAGGCTATTTTTCAATGCTCAGATATCTCTGTCTAAATTTCATTATTTAGGGCGTCAAGGTCGACCTTATATCCCGTTTATATCATTCTTTCTGTTATTTGTTAAGAACTAACACAATTTATTAAAATTGTCAACGGTGTTTTAAGTTAAACTGATGAAGGGTTTTAGATTCCTGAACTGCATGAACGGTTTTAATGTTTCGTACTGCTTTAATGCTTTGACGAAGTTTCTTTTGACCTGACCCAAATCTTTCGCTTCCTGGTGTTTAAAAGTCACAACTTTGACATTACGTTGTGTACTTTTTCACCTTTCAGGCAGGTTATAAATTTCAATGAATTTCAACGAATTCCAATAAACTTTGCATAACCATGCGTTACCAACTGCAATGATTGTTATGCATAATTTAAAAGGCCAAAAAATACCTAATATTAGCTATGCTATTTGTTTAAATTTAAAAACGATAAAACACAACATTAATACATGCATAAATGTCATCGCTTAAACTATATCAGTCTACATAACTTTTATAGAACAATTAATTTCATTGTTTTGGCGCCAGAATTGATAAAAACGAAACTGTCATTATTACATAATGACCTATACATTTTGATTTTTTAACTGTAAAATGTTCAAATAACTGTTGTCATGTGTCATTCTGAAACTTTGTTACTAATGATAACGTACACATTATGATGTCCATAATAACTAGCCCATTTTACATTCTATCGCGCTCACGTACTTCATTTATTATTTATGTTGGTCAATTCTTTTTCACAGTGCAATAAAGGGTATTCACCTTTGGAGAGAAAATCAATTTAGGTGCTTATCCATTTATGATCCACTCTTGTGGTATAAGATACCACAATAATTTTTTTTTCATAATATTACTCCAGTTACATTTTATAATGTATCATCTAAGCTGTTTCATGCCTTCCTTCCGTGAAATATATTAAATGCCTAGTCTTATCCGGGCTTTTATGGCATTTAAATTTTTTATTTGCTTGCTTTCATGTATCGATCCAAATGTAACCATAAAACTTCCCGACCTCAGAGCATTTTTAAATTTAGCTTAAAGCAAAGAACATAAGCATAATATATTATTATGTATGCATTGCCTTCGAAAGCCCACAGCATTTTCCAGTCATACTAATTCTCCAACGTACATTATTCTCCAGCCTTTTTTAAATTCGTTCAACTGGATCATCGATTAAAACAATTTAAAAATTCCGTTCCGTTCGAACATTCGTATAAAAAAATATTCTACGGTTTTATATACCTGGGTGAATATGTAACACGCACAACAATAAAGGTAAATGCAACTGACGAAAGGTAAGAATTCGAAATAGTTCAGGTCATTATAGGCGGGATTTAAGTAGTAAGTACTTGCACGCACATTTCAATCGTTTATTTTAAAATATCATACCGACTTGAAGTGAAAAAGGATAATGTTTCATTATTAGCTCCACAATAAACTCTCATGAACTTCAATTTTTCACTCTTGTTTCGTTTATCTGTCGAAGCTGAGGATCTAATGCATAAGAATAAAATTTTAGAACTTGACTTAATTGACTCGTAATCTGAATTTTGTTCGAAAATAAATAAAAGTACGATTAAATTTGTATAAATGTAGCTTCTTGGAAATATTACACTACCAACTCTCTCATCCAAATTCGGATAAATAAAAATAATATTTTGAATTAAAAAATGGAATTGATTTTAACTGGTGAATGTAACATGCACACTTGCTATTCAGAACATAATTTGCTAGCGGAAATTCATCGTTCTGTTGTCCAGACAAGAGCAAATAGTTTCTCATGTATTCATTAGTTCGTTTATCACTCATCAAATTATTGCTGCAACCAGCCCGAAAGAACCGTTCTTGCCAAAATGTTGTTATCTAAAATTTGAATGTCGGTTTTAAATTTTTGAATAAACAATATTGATAACTTTGATTAGCATTATTAAATTACCAATTTTAAATTGGCTGTTTGGCGTTTTAAAAATGTGCATGCGAAATTCTGATTTTCACATTGTTACCAGAGTATTTTATTTTGTCCATATGACGTAGTGTCTATTAGTAGTAGTATGATTACTGTGGACGACGTACGCATACGAATACGTTGCGCTGGAGGATGAAGACAAGATTATAGCATACTTCAACAGTCAAACTAAGGACTTAACTCACGTATCTTTTCATCTCCATCATCGTCATCATGCCTGCATCCTGCATTAGCTTTATCCTTTATCTAACAATGATGATACACTCGTTGAGGTTTTAGGATTCGAGTACAGCGAAAGATCCTCAACCTTAAAATATGTATAGCAAATATATAATATTTTTGTGTATATATATATGTATAACTGGTACACACGTTTTATTTTACTCTTTTTATGAATGCATACATACATAGAATGAAGCGCTCAGTTATAAAATATTTTTCCTTTCTATCTCAGTCAGTCAACGAGAAATGTAAAATATTAAGAATTTTTCAGGCTCTGCCTCTGTCTAGTAGACTGACTTGGTTGCATGATGTTGTGAGCGTGTAAAAGAAGCATGCATTTAGGAGACTACGTCTGTGTTGCTTTTTTCGAAGCCTTGTGTTTTTTATCTGGTCGTAGTAACTTTGAAAACTTTAAAGGAAAAAACCCTCCGCGATAATGAGCTTTGCTTTTCTCGCTGTTACTATACTAAACCCATTTCATTCTTGTATCACTCTGCGCTCTGTATTTTTACCGCTCTTGTTGCTGCTGTTAAGATGCCGTCTGCTTTATGCAGCGTATATAATATAATTATAAGGTTTGTGTCATCATCCGCTACTAACCAACCAATTTAGTAGATTTGTTTTGTTGTTAAGCATAGAAAAAATGTTTTAGCCTTATAAAGGCTTCTCTTTGCCCTTGGCTTATCTTGATCTAAAGTATTTCGAAATACCGTCGACATGAAAGCGTATTTACCATTTATGCATTTATCTTAGAACAGATTTCTAACTTTCGTATGTTACAGGACTGTATTGCGCTGTAGCATAATATGCAGTTGTCCGATTTCATTTGTTTAAAACGCACTACGAACGGAGGAATTTTTTTATGCTGAAGAAAGTGTTTAACTATTAAGCAGCAATGATCCCTCCCGCCCAGATTTTAGGGAAAATAAACAACCATTTTTGTTAGATAAAAGAGTGGTTGTCTGTTGACGTTTCTTCTTCATTTTTATATTGCCACATGGGTTTTTAATTGAGTACCTTGGTTTTTCTTTTGAAAATTAAAATTTATTTTCTGATTTATTGGCAAATTGACATCAAAATCAAAAATATGGTCGATAACTTTAGTATTTGTGCATGTGTCCGTGAATGCTTACAAAATTAGCATGTGTTACAAGTTAAATATACAAGAGTTAATAGATAGATAACCAGTCGGAAATTAAATCATTGACTGGAAATTATCATGCAGCTTCTGACGAAATAGCCGAGACTCATTTACATAAGTCGTGTATGCATAAATGAAATTACACGACACAGAAACGTTCTCGTGTGCTTTGAAGTATTTTTAAAAAGCGCCTTCACACTTTCATGCATAGCGACAATAAATAGAGAGATTTTTTTAAACTGCTCTAAATCTTCCACGGTTGTTGCCATGTTCACATTTTGAATACTTTAATGGTAACTACTAAATATTATGCATTCAATTCCAATTTCAAACTGGCTCAAGGGCAGCCGCTAACATAGTTTTTTAGGTGGTGGTGGTAGCTCCAAAAATATTACCAAATTTGTTCAGTTTCTTTCTCCTTCACGTGGCCACATACAACATTGATATATCTGAATAACTTTCGTAAGAAAGCAAGCAATCGTCAGTTGTCAGCGTACACATTTCATGCTAAGAGATATAATCTCGAACGTAAATATTATATAACTTTCATCATATGAAACGGCAACATCACAGCGCCTGTATAGACAGCAATCGTCACTATACTCACACCAAATGCAAATTTATATATTTATAGATGGAACATTTATGCATTTTATTTTTCTTGGGAAAAGCTTCTACTGAAAATATAATGAAATATTCTTGAAATACGAAATTTGTATAAGCATGCTTGTTAGGGTTAGAGTAAGTCAAAAAAGTAGAAACGATGAAAAATGAAACTGATATCAATTACTTAAAACCAGCACCTAAACACACTTCATAACTAAACTCGCGTTGCTTTAAAATGTTTTTACTTTTTATTTAAAAAAAAGTAAATTTAGGAAAATATGTCTCAAGATATACAATGTTTGCATTAAGTCTTGTAATTTTATTTAAATACTAAATTGAAAGGGAATCTAATTGTGACAAATTAAAAGCTTCCTAAGTTATAACGATTTCTTAATCTTTTCTTGTAATGTACAAGTGAATGTTTTGCTGTACGTTCTCAACAGTTTTCAATTTAGACACATGAATACATACTTTTCGTACTAATCGATTAAATTATACATTTCTTTGAAGATTATAATTTGATTTACATTGATTATAAATTGAATGCATTTTTGTGAATGTTATAGGAATGAGTGTCATAAACGGAAGTAGTGTAGAAATACATCACGCTATGTTTTAAAGAAAAAGTGTCTTCGTAACCTTCCGGTTTTGCAGTTTTTAGAGACATGAAAGGAAAGGGCTAAATTAGGCAGTATAAGAAGTAATAAATGTCCAGAAAGCCACGCACGACATAATCATCAAAATCATGCATTTATCATACTGCATCAGTATGTATGTGTGTACCTAAGTATATTTGTATGAAAAAAGGAGCAGATGTACTGGGCATAGATATCTTGCGGTATACAATTTAAGATATAATGCCTTTCATCGCACACAATGTGTATTTTCTAACATTATTGATGCGGGTTGCTACTACTGCCGCTATATTATTGCTATTGCTACTAGTGCTGGTGATGCGTCTTGCTCATTTTTAAAACGTGCATCTGCGTGCACGTTTTTTTTGTAGATTTTTGGCTTCAAGTTTTCATCCTGTCTTGTTGTATTATCATTCAACCCAAGCGTTTTTATACTACTAATATTTTTTGCTTGCGTGGGAAGGAAACACGAGACCTTGGAGGTTCATGGACGCCAATCGTAGGTTCAATGTGTTCCATCCGTTCTGTTTGTGTGTTCACATCCACACAAAAATCATACAACATACAATGTTGAATGTGAGTAGTTTCAGCGTACGAGCTTATGTCTGGTTTGTCTCTACACCAGTATGCTCTGCTACTACGAAAAGCAACAACAATCCATAATTATGTATGGACGAATTTCATGGAGAATGGCTTTAAAGCTGTTATTACACATCGTTGAGTTGTAGTATTTGTATATCATTACATCAACAATAGCCATTATGGTTGAAAATAGTACACATCGCTATTAAGCATAATATATTATATATATTCATTTCATACGCTTACAATTTCTTAGCATTTTTCGGCAGTTAATATTTTCTGTTGTGACATGATGTGTGAACACGCCCCGGTTATATTTCAACGCTTATGCTGATACAACTATTAATCTGTTGGAATTAAAACTAATGCATCCAGATTTGAAAATTTTACTTTTGCTGCTGGTGACTACTGAAAGTACACACTTGACTAATTTAATTAGTTGGTAAAATCCGGTGAGAACTTACATGAAGAAAGTGGCAATATCTTTCGTGCGTGCGTTAGTCGCTAGGAAAAACTATGGATTTTACAAGGAAAACAAATATCACAGAAAAAAGGAAACTTCTGTTCTCTCTCTTCACTCATTCTCTCCATCTCGTTCCAAAACAGGAAGTTTTGATTAGCATGAAGCTGCAGCGAAAAAAAACGTATCTAGACACGCCGTCTTCTTGGGAAGCGACAAACTAGTTTTCCTTCAGACTAGACAGACGCATTTGTCAATTGCAGACAATAATGTTGTGTGCGTATCCTCACAAGAAGCGAATGGAACGTATTTTTTTCTGATTCAAATTCTACAAGTAAGCAGAGTGAGGCTGAGTAGTTGAGGGAAAATGCAAGGATGTTCTAACAATCTTGTTTCTTCTTACTATTCCTTAAATGTCTTTTCCAGAGTTATTTCAAAAGACAAGACTGCGAGTCTAGAGCTTTATGCCCATTTCTGTACAGAAATCTAGATCCGAAAATAACCGAAGGCAAACTAAGCTTTTTTACAAATCTCAGTGTTTCAGCAACATGTTTTCCAATCAATGTAAAAATGCAGGCATTGCCCTCATCATCCATGCTTGTTTATATTTTTTTTGTAAATGTTTTTTTTAAATTGTACATGAATATATGCGCACATTGAGTTTTCTTTATAATAATAACAATAACTGAATATTCAACAACGAGTTGTGGAATGAGCTCGGAAAATTACTCTTGCATACATAGTATACTCACTCTAAAGCAATAAGTATCATTATTGTCGCATGACGCTGCTGGTTTGTTTTATGCTACAACCTCCACTATTTTACATGAAATTAACAATAAATGAGGATGCATGCATGCATACAAATGCGGAGTATAATACGCAGCATTTCCGAAATCACGTCTGCCGGCATGTATAACTAGGTATGTAGGAAAATTACTGTGGTTTCATTTGTTATCTGCTTGAACGATTATAATTTTTTTCTTCCAGTAGATGAATAGTAAAATTCAATATTGATTGCGATTGCAATGAAAAAAGTGTATATTTATATTAAAGAAGAAGAGATCCAACATCGTTTCCGCGGTTTGCAGTATATTATTATTAGAGAGGTCATTGAAGCCAGTTTTTCTTTTTGGTTGAAAATGTATCTAGTCTTGCTGTTGCTAAGATCAGCGTGCAGACTTGAGGAGACAGATACTTTAGTAGTAAATATTATGGGAATGTTCAACTTCAAAACTGCTCTTGCTTGCTTTTCATGGGTGTACGTACTTCCAAGAAACGCTTGCATTTTAGATAGACAGCCTTGGTTGCTGCTGCTGTTACAGCAAAAAATCTCCTGTCTGGACTTGTTTAGCGTTGGTGATAGTGCAGTGGCGGTAATAGGCTTACCCAAAAAAACGATGAAGCCAAATGAAAGAATGTGGAAAGTATAGGTATATAGGGAAATGGGAGAATAGAAAACATTTATTTAGTAAAGTATCGTCGAGTATGAAATTATAGAGAAAGAGGCAAACAATGTTCATTTTAAGGAAATCCCTATGTTTGTTTTCCCTAATAGTAAGTCGAGTGCAGTAGAATAGAATGAAGGGGAAACTGAAACGCTTGAAAAAGAGGAAATATCCTTACAGTTGTAGTATGCATGTTTCTCAAGTGTATACAGGCGGATACTCTAGTATACGCTTTGCTACGTTGTATTGCATTAAAACAAGCATGGCAAGGCTGCAGAAAGAGAACCGCGGCGACAGTGGTGAAGAAGTGTAATGTATTCTAAATACCAAAGTCATTTTCCCTTCTATTTATATTTGTAGCTTTTGGTGGCTATGTATTATTTGTATGCTTGTTATACCACATGCCATGCGTAGAGTATTATGTAGTATTCGAGAGGAAAAAAAAGTTCATAGAGAGGAGAAACTATGAAGAAAAAACCCCTAGCAACAACATATCACACAAGAAGTTTTGGGTTTTTTGGTAGTATGCATGCATGGCATGAATGCTATGTGTGGTTTGTTTGAGACAGTACAAAGTACAAGTAGAGTCTCTTTTGCTATGAACGAAGAGCTTTAGTTGCCTTGCCAGACATTTTTTTCTTTTCTTAAATTTTGAGAGAAGTAAAGACCTCTCCAGGGCATGCACGGCGTTTACAGTGCAGTGGTGGTGGAAAGTGGAAAATGTAATGATGACTGCTCAAGTATACAACCTTACGTAGTATAGCCTTCTACTACCACGAGTGCCACACATTGTTGTTAGATTGTAAAAAATGCATGCATGGCTTTCACAAAAACACTACGGTCGTTGTAACTGCTTGATACAGGCATTGATGGTGTTCTTTGGTACGAGGGGAGTTTAGATAAATTTATGACCATTTTTTAGAGAAAAAACATCGATAGCAGAATCAATTGCATATTTCATATTTGAAGAGACATGCGTTTCAACAGAATTTGTTTAGCCTGAGGCCATTTTAAATGCGTAATGGTTTTTATCTCAACTAATGCCACTCGAATCCTGAAATATGTTTATGTTCTGAATAAGCAATTAGTTTTAAATTCTCACTCAGTTTAGATCTGGTACGGGTCCCGATAATATGTCAGAAACGCCTCTTGGAGTGTTACCTCTTGTCGAAAAACTGTAGTCGAAATCTGCTTGTCGAAAACAATTTTCTGGTCGAATTTCCATTTGTCGAATAAGGCTAAGTGTGATTTACTAGTTGAATTTGCATTTGTCGAATTTTTTCTGAACACTCAAATATTCAAATGTTGGTATGATTTGAAAAAAATGTCTCATAGTTTCTTTTTTTCTTATTAGCATTCATGCAATACGACAGTTTCACTTAACCATGGACTCTCAAGAATCTTCATCTCCAACTGCTGATGATTCCCAGATCCCAATTCAAATACTGAAAAATAATTCATCGTTCAAAGTTGGAGTACCAAAATATTTCTAATGTTTATCATTGAAAAGGAATTGTTATATAATTTCTATGCAAGCAAAAACAGGTCAACACGTACAAACCAGCTTGTAGTATAAAAAATACAAAGGAACTGAGGAAGCCACACTTATCACGTCACTGCATTCGAATGAACTGTTATCAATATGATTACAAAAAAGTAAAAACCTGCAGTAGTTAATGATAAAAAATTAAATAATGTTTATGGTCTCATCTTAACTATTGAGATAATTGTAAGTTTGTGTGGTATTCTTCTAAAATATTTCGACTGATTAATTTCTGCAAGCCGGGTTTCGGCTACTTCTTTTCGACTAGTAAAATGGCTGTTTTCGTTTCGACTAGAAAAATTTCGACAAGCATTTTTCGACAAGGAGTAACACTACAAGAGGCGTTTCTGACATATTATACAGACCCATCTGGTACAATATAAACGCAAATGTAAAATCACGCATTGGTCGTTTAATAAATAATATTAACTTGTGAAGGAGATTTACTGCGAAAAGAATTATTCAGACTTTAAAATAAATTTTCAATCAATAATGATTAATTTTTATAAAACATAATTTACGATTCAAGTACTTATTGAAAGTCTCAAATCTAATTTCAAAGGAGTCTCCTATCTAGAAGCAATTTTTGAGCAAGTGTAGCAAGCTTAGAGAAAGCAAGTCATTCACATATTTGCGTACATTGGGGTTTTACTACAGTCCGACAGAGATGCTCATAAAACTTCTGAAACACTCCACGTACTGCTTACTACAATGGATTTAGCAAACTCAACATGGAAAGCAAAAAATATCTCGTAGGGAATAGCGTGGAGGAGTTAGGAGAGGGTTTCGGCTCAGCCACTTTCTCATGGTTTTTATTCTCTCGTGTTGTAGACAGATAGTTGAATGGATTATATCTCAAAGTATTCCCACACCGACCCGCCACTCATGCCATTGGCTCTTCTCTCATATTCATTCTCATGGAATCTCATGTATCTATATCCGTAAAAAGCATGGCCAAGTTTTCTACATACTTGTCTACATGCATGAAAGCATGATTTGTTTCTTGCGGTGTGACTATGACTGAGAGTGAACAAAGTTTGCCAGCCACGCCACATTCACTGAAGCCATTGCACTGTGATGTTGGCTGCTGTTGCTGAGGCTAATGGTATTGTTAAAAGTTGTAGCGTCGTCGGCAGAGCCACGTTACATGTATGTATTACTCTTGAAGAGCGTCTCTCCCTTAATAGTATAGAATTGAACAACATACAACTTTTTTCTCTGTATCAAGAAAAGACGTCTACATTTGGGGTCTGAGAACGAAGAAACCCTTACAGAATACCGTACAACAGACAGATTAACTTTTGTTATTTCGTGTAAATTCCTAATCCTACCAACCATCCATTATATTTTTTGTCCCTATGTGCGTGGAATTCTTGATTTTCAGTTGATCTTCTCTCCTCCGCTAATAGCATATTTTTCACAAAGCTTAACTTATATTATTTTTATCTTCAGCGTTTCCCCTGAATTTAAGGGCATTGAAGTGCTTCTTGAATGTTTTCTAACAAGAAATTCACCATTTCAATTTTTTGTATTTCATATTGTTATTTTGAAAATGTTATACAAATATTCCATCATCGCAAAACTTTGAAATATATTCACTGCTTCTAACAATTGTCCTGCATTCTTAATACCGAATTTTCTACTTTTGTCATGAAAAATGACACAAAATCAATTAATAAATGTTGCCTTGTGAAAATGTACAAATAATAGGGGAACTATAGTATGCGTCATGCGTAGTAAACTTGACGTCGGTCAATGTCCAGTGAGAAAGAAGTCTGCTTGCCTCAACCCCTGCTGATCCATTGTTGCTTTGCTATGCTATGAGTATACATAATATATGATTACCACCGTGCTTGCTTATATGACGATGCACGATGAGATGAAAATGACGATGATGATGGGACTGTTGTTGTGTTCTGCCACCCTCTCTGGATCTAGCAAAATAGGATTATATGAAACGACAATGGTTGGAAGGAATATCTCAGACTTTTTTCCCGAAAGCATTCCTCACATTCCCCCATTTCTTTTCTGCTCATCTCTCCACTTACTTTATTCTCCGAAATACGTGCATGTGTTGCATAAGTTTCTACTCCCCACATAAAAAAAACTAGAATTTGTTAGGGAACATTCCCCGAAGCAAGAGCAGCGTCATTGCACGATGCTGCTGTGTGCATATTATTTCCAAAAAAGAAATACTGTGAACAAGAAAATATGACGAACATTTAAGGGAAAATATGTATACCTATAAATTATAGGAAGATGTATATAACTCCACGCTTTATTCGGAGAAACGGACCAGACTGGCACGTTGTATTTTATTTAGCTTTAGTAAAAAGCAGGAACTGAGCTGGGAGTATGTATGCTTGACGATATTATTATCGAATAGAGCCAGAGAGTTTGTTGGGGGAAGTAAAAATTATCACGCTGCACTACTGCAGTGCATATATTGTATATATGTTTAGGCAACAGAGAAGCACATGTGTATATTTTTATATAACGTAGTATTTATATAGAAACAAGCATTTTGCACAATCTTGCACCCCTCAAACATGGGATTGGATGGATAATTTTTTTTGTACGAAGTTGTTGTACTCTCTGGATGATGCACACGGTGCACGAGGAGTAAAGGCAGATTCTTCCCACTCTCACTGGGATATACGATGATTCCTTACATTCAACTACTTTTATAATATTATGACGTAATAGTATCGCCAGCGACTTTCCAATATCACTATAAAATACCTCCCCTCCCTAAATAAATATATACCTAAATAACAAATGCGTCTGCATTGTTCATCGCTTCGTTATCTTATCGCCGCGCCAGGAGTAGCAACAGCAACAGTAGTGGTTGCTCGTTCCTGCTAGAGTTCCCTGAAATGGTATTAAGTTTATTTGACTGCAACATGAAACATGAAAGTGCACACATGTCGCCTACAAATATACAAAGTATAAAAAAGTATGCGCATTTCTTTTGATAGAAGCCTTCGTATAGGATATATGCACATATATATATATTTATATAGGTATATATGTATATACGAGTAGAACGCCCGAAAACTAAAGTTTTCGATAACTACTTAACGCTGAAAACGATTTTTGTCCCCCTCCCCATATGCTACACTTTTTATCAGTATAGGATACCCCGCCTAACATAGGGTGCCACAGCCCCTCTGAATCCTACATTCCCCAGATTTCTCCAACCCACTCTGAATCCTCCATCCTCCAGATTTCCCCCACTCATTCTGAATGTTCACCCCCAAGAATTCCCCACCCCCTTATGAATCTCCGTCCCCATTGATTTCCCCATCTGGTTTTATTGAAATCACCCTGTACACCACTTGTCTCAATATCAATATCCCGAATGTTTCTTTATAAACTTGAACCGATTGGCCACATCGATCCTTCCAAACATACTAACCATCTACTCTAAATTATACGATGACAAATACATGTTAAGAATTAGTAATAACAGCATTGCATTCAGCCTTGGTTGTATGCTCTGAATACAGTCGTGGTGGGAAATGTATATTGCATATACTCCACTCAGCGGTGGTTATGTCTTTTTGAAATTTAAATTAAATTATGAAAGAAGTGTCTTTGGACATCGAAACTCATATTCGCACCAACAAAATCGCACGTAGGTTATTGTCCAAAAGAAATTAAAACTTGAAACAGTCTAGTTTTCTCTAAAAAGGGACCGGAAAAAAGAAATAGAACGCCAATCTAAATACATGGACTTGTGAAAAATTTGCATATTGGCAACTTATATAAAAGAGATGTATGTTATGACGGGTCATACAGCGGTAGTTGTACTTGTGTTGCATATCTTAATACCTTTTTCATGTCACTCTTA
>JAQFZH010002389.1:0-16760 GCA_034695485.1 Entomobrya nivalis | reverse complement strand
GATGACTTTTCTTGTTACTTGTTCCAGGGTAGGATACCAGCAGAAGAGGAAGGAAGGAAAGGATAAGAAGAAAAAAAATCTAATAAAAAAGCAACAAGTTTGAAAGCACATAGAATATAATAGTACAGATGTAATTTTGAAAAAAGGAACAAAACTGCTTTTTGCTACTGCTGAGGAGGATGAAGATGATGATAAAAAGTATATTTTCCCCTTTTTTATGTCTCTTTTTTACGAAGATTACTTGCTACTACTGCCAGACTAGTGTTACTGCACACGAAGACGACGATGAAGAAAGGAATGATGACTTGACTTGGATGATACAATAAAAATAATAAAAAAGGAGTAAAAAAGTGTTTTACTTGGGTTTTGGGGAAGTGATAAAAGTTTGTGTGATGGTGGTGGGGTTCACGCTGCAGAAAAAAACATCAAATTACCCAATGCACTTTTAAAGGTTTGGAGATTGCGTATAAAGATTTTGGTGTGATGATCATGATCATCATCATATCGTCAAGATCAGTTATTGGAGTAAAGTTACAAAATGAGAAAATTCCATTCCATCAAATCAACCAAGAAAAGGTTTTTACGAGGATAGTTATGTGGGTAATAGTGTAATACTGGGCTTGTGTCGTCAGTGTCAACGTCTCATGTTAAGATTGTGTGTGCTTTTATGTAACCCGTTTCAACTACACAAAGTAGGGTGTAAAAAAATTGGCAATGGGTACGGTACATGATGATGATTACGATGGGCTATTTGACTAAACTGGACACGCAACCTAGAGAAGATGATATGATGATGTTGACGATGCCCATTTTGGTAAAAGATGATGATGGTTTTTGGTTTCAAATGACAAAACTGAGTGGAAAAAATTTGTCATAGTCTTGGTGCAATCAGTTTTTATTTTGCCCACACAAAAACAACAACATGCAAGCAATGAACATGAACATTGTTGCAACAAGAAACACTATGAACAAAAAAAAATCCGCCTTTGCAATTTTTTCCACCTTTACAAAAGCAAAATAGTAAATGGGTTTCCTTATTGCTAGATGCATTGGTGTTTTTTGACTACGCGCAGAGATTTTTTTTTGATGGGATGACCGATAGATAGAATGATGAAAAAGGAGACAGAATATGAGAAAACTTGAATGTCTCCTTTTTACCTTCTTGAATAAGAAGATGGAAGATGGTTGAATTTGAATTTTTTGACTGAAAGATCGCTGGGTTGAGTTTGAGACAGAATACGATTCAAAAACCGCTTATATTTGAGTTTTGTATGTAAAAAAGGCTAGACGATAAAAAAAAGTATTCTCTTCATTGTGTATTGTTACTCTAGTACTGTTTCTATTGCAGTTGTTCTCAGAACAAGAAAGACATGACACAAGTTTTTGTTGTCGTCTTTTTTTCACTTGTTTAGAATCCCTCCAGGCAATATTGACTTTTTCTTTGGTGTATATATTATGTATTGTACCTCTGTATTTCAAACAGTCATAATAATAATCTAATGCTTTTTATGTAGAAAAGATTTGTTCCTTTTTATTTTTATGGAGATGGAATATAATAAAAGGAGGATGATATGTAACGTCGTATCTCTGACAGAGTGAGTGTGTATAGAGGTGTAGACTACTTAATAGTTTGGTGAAGCAACTAAACAGTCATCGAAGTCGTAATCATCATTATCATTAAAACGACAAAACAAGACATTCCTCTTTTTTCTTGCCTTTGGTCTTCTCTTCAAGTCCAACCCGTGAATTTCATTTTTACGGCGATTTTTATAGCTAAATGCTCTTTTTAATCAAACGAGAATGATGACAATGACAAATTTAAATTGAGCTTTCTGTCTACACACTATACATATACACTAACAATCTTAACACACAAAACAAACTTTGTTAATCAACCATAAAAATTCCAGAGTAATGTCAGCAAGCAAACAAAAAGTTTTTATTTTTCTACCTGTCTCATTATTTCATCATTGCGCAGAGCGCAGAGAGAAGCTCACCACAAAAGAGTAACGATTAAGATTACTTTATATGGACAAAATAGACCAGCAAAAGCTAACAATATGATAAATAAACAATATAACAGAACAGTCATTACATTTTATCACAAAATAAGATCACAAAGAAGTAAATAGACTGTCCGTGTCTCTGTTTTATTACCCGTACCAAATCATCATGAATCATACCATAAAATGAATGATGATGCAAATAATGTGACCGCACCACCACACTCAACTCTAGCTTGAGCAGTTATACATAAAACAATCTGCTTATATAAAAAAAAGTAACTACTTCTTCTTGTTATCTCATTATAATTGATATTATTATTAGGACGATTGTAGATATTGTGTGTAGAGAGTAGTGCACTTGATCTATTAAAAATAGCTTTGTATCATTTTTTGCTTTGCGTTACATGCAGCGTGCTAAATCTCTCAAGGTCGTCTGCTTTACTTTTCAAGGAATAGTACAGAAAAATAAATATTTTTTTATATCTTCTCTACTTAACTTTTGCCTGTTGATCATCATCGCACGTCACGTCACTCAAAAAAAAGTTTACTACACATACAAACAATTCTTCCAATTAGTCAAGGAATATAACAAGTTATTATACAGAGTTTTGCAGGAGGAGAGCAAAATGTGGAGTCGTAAGAGCCAGAGACGGCCTTACATTTTCTTTTTTGTATAATTTTTGATTATTTTTGCAATAATTTTTATGCAGTATCACAGCATGTTGTCGAGCAAGTGCAGTTGTTTGAATCTTTTTTTTTCTTTCATTTTGATCGTGTTGTCGTGATCTAAAATGTTCATTAAAACAATATATTTCTTCGTTAATAACATCCACCAAAGTAAGTCGCCGCCAAAGCCAGCTCCAACAAAAAAATGAGCTAATCGTCACGCTTAAAAAGTAGAAAGGTATTTAATGCCTTGATCTTCTAAAAAAATGAAATGCTCTTTATTAGTCACAGCTTCACTAATTCTCCAGCAGCCAGTCAAGTTGAAATAAACAGCCATTTTTTTGTTGCTGCTGCGGTCAAGTCATTATTCCACCAAACACACCACACACGAGGATACATGAAGCACCGGCGCTCGTCGTCGTTCAGCAGCCAGCCAGCCAACCAACCAACCATTTTCATCATCATCCGAGAAAATTATTTTATTACATACTTTTTTCTTCTGCATACCTATTCCTTTATTATAATCTACACACGTCTGTCCAAATACTAACATTAAACAAGCATATCATATACTATTTTTCAATAAAATCATAATAATTCATTATAATATACCCCTTATTTCATATCCCTGCCTCTTACTTCTGAACATAGGTATTATATCATCATCACCACACCAGAAAACACAAACCACCACCTCCATACTTGATACCACCACCTTCGTCGATATGATATGTGTGGTGTAGTATGTAACATTCCAATACCTCAACAACAACTTTTAACTTGACTTGTGTGAATGTGTATGTATTCCTTTTTTTGAAGAATAAATTCTAGTTCTCTTTTCTACACACTCATAACTCATTTTATCCGTCTTCATTTGATACCATTATAATTATTATTACTAGTTTGTGAGCACTATTAAAACAACACAGCCGCATCGCATCATCATCATCATCTTTAATCTACTTGCTGCATTGCTTTGGCTTGTATTTTCTTCAACAAAGGCCATTATCCATGTAAAGCCGTAATAGTACATACACTCAAGGTATTTTTTCTTTTGATTTCACTGTTGTCTTATCTTTGATCGCACTACTACTCAACTCACACAAGTATAAAAATTTGCTGTTAGATGTGTGTCTTGTATATCTATTTATTATCATTCTATTTCGTTTTTCTCTTATGTTCAACCGACCAACTGCTTTTTTATTTGCTATCATGTTCCATAATCAAACGAGAAACAGAATTTTCTTTGTGGAATAGAAACCATCTCTCTTTTCAAATAAGACGTGTTGGTGTCAATGTCAAAAAAAAGTTTCTACTATAACTGGCCAAGCCCAAAAAGACAGGTCATAAAACAACAAAAATGTTTTCAAGGTGCAGAGACACACTTAAGAAAAAAATGTAAAGTGCAAAAAACCTCGCACCATTCATCTGCCAAACTGAACCGATCCGTCATCAAAGTCATCAGTACGTTTATCGCATCACAACAAAACCACTGCTTCGCTTATGATCTTCTTAGTAAAGTAATTAAAACGGGAAATAACAACAATAAATTATTCTCTGAGGTGTTATTTTCAAATTTGTACATTTTTGTAAAAATTTGCATTGGTTTACACACGACAGGTTTTACATTAAATGTGTGTGTCTATGCAAGCGTGTATGTACTTTTCTGACGAGTTTAGCAGCAGTGGAGCGTTACTCATTATGACTTTTTAATGCTAATTGACTTCTTATGCAGCCTGTATTTAAAAAAAGGAATGGCTATTCCACTGATGAGTTTTAAAGATGTTGATAGCAAAATTAGTCCGGTTTTCCGTCCGCTCTTTACAGCAACAGACCACATCATCATCATCACCACCATCGACATTGATGTTATCCATCTATACAAACTTTATGGGAACCACCTTTCTTCATTTTGTCGTCGTATCATCAGACCATCATCATCACAATATCATCATGAATGACTGACCGACAACTGTTCTGCTGTTAGTGTTGCATTGATCGGGATCACAGTTGATTATCTCTTTCCAACCAATTCCCTGGTATACATCCTCAACTCAACCTCACTCCCCGGCTGGTTTTATGTACCAACTTAACTTGTAAATAAAGTAATTTCTTTAAACTTTTTTTTATTTTACACTGAGGCTGGTGCTGCTGATGTTACATAAACCATGCATACATAATAATATGCATTTTCTCTTGTGTGATAAGTTTAAGATAAAATAAAACTTGATACTGAGTGAGAGAGGCTAAGGTGAAATAAAATGATGACGCGGTTCAAAGAGAAGAATGTAATACAATCATAAAAAGCAAGACTATGTATTGTAGAGAAAGATTGTGTTGACTGCTGCTGCTTCGTCGTAATTTTTACGAGCTGAATGGAATTAGTGCAATTTGTCGGATGAGGATGTTAAAATAAAGTAAAATAATATAAAACGCCGGCTGCCGATCCTTCATCAGGCTTAAATATGTATAACAACACCAGTGGAGAAAATATATGTGACATGTGAAGCTGATAATTTTATAGGTGGTTGGTTATAAATATGTACATTTTTATAAACCTGCATGAGAGATATACATACAAAAGTACAACTGACGTGTTGGTTTTTTAGTGTTGATGATGAGGACGGTCGACTCTTCTGCTGGTGGTGATGATGATGACGATGATGAAGGTAGGCATGATGTAGTATTTATCGCAAGCTATAAATTGACGCGCCGTCACTTGGGACATTAAATTACCTTTTGGATTGGATTGCTTTGCTTCTTTGGATGATGATGGTGTGGTTGTTGCTACTAAAAAGTCAACATTTTATACTACCTTATCATCATCGTCCTAAACAGCAGCACCCAGCAAACACTCTGCACTGGTTTCAACTAACATTGCATTACAAACATAGCTCATTTATATTACTAATTGGAATTGAATTGAAATACATATTATTTCAAAGTTCATCTTCATTTTGTACTTGTGGTCGTTTTTTCTGATGATGTGATGTACTAATGATCTCCTGTCCAAAATGAAATATATTGGGTTTGATTTTTGTCTGTTTGGTTAGATACAAGGTACAGGAGGGTCGTAAATAAATTTTAAGTGATGATGATGACGACCAGTTTGTGAAGTTTTTAGAAAGAGGGATATGAACTTACGTATTTTTTACACCTTGGTTATTTGATATATTGGTGTAGGATACGGTTTTTTTTTTGCAGATTTCTTGAACTTTGTTGCAAAATAATGTAGTTTATCTTTTTTTTTGCAAAAAACACTTGTCTTACAGATGAGTGACATGACAAGTTTAGTTCAGTAGAAAAAATAAGTAAACTGGATATTAGCTGCTGGTGGTCAATTTCATGCGGTGCTCAGATAAATGTTTTCTACCGGAAATTCAAGTATTTCTAAGAATTTATTTTCTCATTTGTGCAAAAAAAATGCACGGATGCAGACAGTAGCTCAGCATGTTTCGTAACCTTATAACTTATTTTAATCACACTGTAAAAACATGAACATCTTATTTATAGGCATAGTTTTTTTTGGCATGAAATGATATGATAAGGGGATTTTTTCATATCATTAACATTTAATTTAGTGTTTTAATAATAAACGGTATGGGTCAAAATAGATAAGAGGAAAGGTGTAAGCAAATAAACGTGTGTAAAATATGTCCATCATCCTTATTTTATTGTGTGTACAAAGCTTATGACAAGTTTTGACATAGCAAAGTAATAAACAGACATACCTAAGTAACTACTTTCCAAGAGAAAACTAAACCATTCCACAAAATGTTAGATAACACAGTTTTGTAATATAGTAAAAAGAGATATATAAACCCTTCAGTTTGATATGATAACAATGTCTTGTTTACTGATCACTTTTTGAAGGAGCTCCTGGTTCTGGGTTTTATTTGATTTGATGATGGCAGCAATGCCAATATTAAAATGATGAGCAAAATAAGCTCTTTTTCCTGTCTGTTTACTCAATTGGCCAAAATAACAAGAGCAAGAGCACATAGCAAACAAAACATACCTACTTATGGTATATATACATATTATTATGTCGTTGTGTCAAATTCAGTTTTTTTTTGTATATGGACTTGTCATAATATTGTCCTCGAAATGAGAGAGAGAAGGATATTACATATAGCAAATAGTAAAACACTTCATAAAATTATTATTGAAACTGATAATCTGAAAGTGAAACGGGCAGATAAATGTGTTGATAGTACTAAACCAAATGTATTTGTAAAATGAACATAATAAAATGTCCACTTTCTATTGTGAACGTTAATAATAATGTTTCGATTATGATGGATTACTACATTACATATTTCCTTCACAAATATATTATTTATCTTTAATAAATATTTCATTTTATCGCGAAAAACATACATACCAAGTTAATAATATAACCGTTTGATATTGACACGGATATTTTATGCAAAATCCTTGTACAAACACTAATATTACTGGTTAACTCATGGATGAACCGTGTGAAAATTAACAAATATAAATGGTTGTTACGTTGTACTCAACTTACTTTTATGGATGTTCATTAACCACTTATTACGAAATGAAAGTTTGCAATTTTTTTCCGTCGATTTCCACAAACTCTCGACAGCATTTAATCTGACATACATATATGGTCAAGACGTATTTAATAATATGTATGATGACAAAGATTCGCTGACCACAATAAGCAGCACATTTAAATAATTCTTGATGGGTGTCCTCTTCTCCTCTTCTGACCATGTGATGACCTGGCCATTATTACCACTACAAATGTACATGGTCGTTGTTTCTCTTGTCTTTTTAATCATCATGTCACGTCGTTATTGCTGCTGTAGTGCTCTAAATTGCATTGTCTATTGATTCCCTTCCTTAGCTTTGTACTCCAGAGTGGTACTCTTGTCAGAATACTTAAACAGTTCTTCATCTTTCAAAAAAAAATCTGTTCATGTAAGCCAACAAGTAGTGCTGTGCTGTATATGGACCTACCGCATAGTCCAGTCGCCCAAGTCAAGCCACAACAGCATCAAAGCTTATGTAAGTTCTTTTGCCATCATCATTATCACCCACCAATCCAATCAGAAAACAACAACAACAACCACTCGAGCCATTACAATTTCGTTTCTGAATTTTGGATATAATAATATTCCATCCGTCTCATTTAAATCAATGTACATATCCTTCTATCATCTTGTCCGAAAAATGGTTTGAAGAGCATTTTGAGCATCATCGTCAGAAAAAAAACGCATAACACTACACTGCTACCATCACACACACAATTGACTACTGCACTGCTATCATCAAAATCATCATCATTCTCACCATTTATCCTTTATTATTACTATTAAGTACATTTATACGTGGCGGTGGTGGTAAATGGTAATATGAGTTGTTGTACTGATGATTATGTGATATGATGATATGAATGAATATACAACCACCACCCTTCTTTACATTTATTTTTTCATCCCTTCTCTTCCTTCTTATTCTTATAAAAATGCTCTGATCCTCTCTCTCCTCACCAAGAAGACAGATTAAAGGGGAAATAAAATGATTGTCGTAATCATGGTTCTTGTTGCAATAATAACACCATTCCAAACAACAGCAGCAATCCAAAACCTTTTTTTATATTGTAATGTAGAATATGTAAGATAACAATGATCTCCAGCCAAGACGAAATGAATGGGTATGGTAAAACAGAAGCAGTGTGGTTGGTGGCATGGTGGTAGTTTATAAAGCCAACTTTCTGCACGTACTCTCACTCTCTCTCCTCTTCAGTAATAATAGTGGTAAGTGATAATAATAATGATATTAAATGGAAAGTAGTATATATAAGTTCCTCTTATTCTCTTCCAAAAAGGAATTTTGCTCTATTTTCTTCATACTTTGTTTAAAGATTGAGTATATATTTTTTTAAACAATTGGTTGTGCTCATAGAGTTCCAGTTTTCCAAATCTGTTCTTCTTCTTCGTATTCTTGACTGTTGTCGTTGTCGACGTGTGTGACCAGAATAATATTTTGGAATTATTTCTCAGTATACGCAGATCACAACAAGAGCAACATGATCATTGTCATCATCACCATCGTCATCATTATCATCCCTCGTTAAAAACTTGCACTGATCAAGTATCAACTCTTATTCATTCATTCATTCATCCTTGTCACTTTATTGACCAAATCAAGACTAATTTACACATTTCCTCTAGAGCACTACCACCAGCAAAGATTTTTTTTCTCCCTTTGTTCGTCACTCTCATACAAACAGCTTACATTTTTGGAATTATGTTCAATTCATTCATGGATTATTATTCCGTTTTAGTTACATCATCACCACCACCAAAGCAGGCCACCCTCATTTCATTTTCCAGACTACTCAACTCTCATCTCATCGGCACAATTTTCTATTTACCACTTGACTTGATTTTCTACATTTATTTCACCACCACTAACCAGTATAAGCACATCGTCGACATATATTCATATAAACGCTTTTACAAAGTCAACGGTGGTTTTTACACGGTTGAGTGAGTTGATACATGTCATGTCATTCATGCGTCTTTTTAATCCTATCATCCACCAAATCCAACTTGACAAACTGCAATAATGGTGATGGTGGGTGATGCTAGTTGAAGGGATACTGATGAAAAGCAATATTGCAAATCCATGAGTGTCCTTGTTGCATTTTTACATTGCACCCTCATTCATGTTTAGTTTAACTACATCGAACGAGAAAAAAGAAGCTTTTAATATTTTCTTTAAAAAAAATTAAAATTAGAATTCTGACAAAGCGCTGGCGGTCAGCTAAAATATAATAAATGCTTAGACAAGCCTAAATCCTGTATTTTTCCATTAAAATAATCAATCAAAAAGAAACACTAGTAGCTTCCCGGGTGGTATATTATTTCATACGGGATCGACGTCCTCATCCCATCATCACACCACCGCCTATATATTTATTATTATTCACTTATTATATTTTTTTTACGTTTTACAATAATAATTTACAAGGTTAACATGTGTAATCTACCTGTGCTCAAAGAATGCGCATTAAGTAGTAATGCAAGAGCAAGCAAAAATGAAGCAATTTTAAAATAATAACTTGGTTTATTCGACCAACCGACCGGAATCTCATGTGAACTTGTTTTTTTTCTCTGTTTTGCGCTGCTACCACTTTAGCTTCTTCACCAAGTCCATTTTTTTTAAAGGTTTAGCTAAGCTTATTAAACATAACTCATCATCGTCCGTTTATCACTTCCATCCCTTCCTTTTGCTAATAATGTAATAATAACTTGTACATGTAGTACTAATGGTGTTGTGTAAGTGTGTAAAGTACAATAATTTTTAAAAATGAAATAACAATAATAAATCTAATAAAAAAATCGTCGTCATAAATGAGATTTTACAAAATGCTCATAAAACTGCTGCTCTCATTTATTTTTTTGTGTGTGTGAAAGAGTGAGCATCGACGAGGGTATAAAATATATAGCCATTTGAAGTGCATATACGGACAACAGCAACTCAACTTGAAAATATTATGTAATCAGGGCTGTGCACACAGACAGACGGAGACGATTTTAAGACTGATGTCCGTTTTGTACAACCATCCAGTGGAGAGGTACTGTCGAATGTACTGAATAAATGGTGTGCTTTTGATGAGTTTTCTCCTTGTATTTTTTCTGTGTAAGAGCTAATCCAACGACATATTTGATGGAAACCATGGGTTTCCATATGAGTGGCGGCGCGGAAGACGAAGGTTGACTGTTGTATTCATGTACCGCGCTGATCTTAATTGTAAACTTCTATGGTGTTCACTGTAGAAACAGTGAAGGTCTGCGGACTATCCAGTTTTTTCAATAAATCAACTCTTTGCACTAGCTCTTACACAGACAAAATCCATGAAGATAACCCATCAAAAGCACACCATTTGTTCAGTACATTGGTCAATACTTGTGTGTAAAAATGGACAACAATGGGAAACTGCAATGTACGACACAACAATAATCGTAGTAGTAATGATAGCAACAACATCAATAAAAAATATATTGTACAAGTACTCAGGCAAGCTCTGGTTTTGGTCTGATTTTTATTTTTCAAGTGCGCTTTTTGGTTTAATGGCTGCTGTGTTGGGTATTGTGTTGTCCAAGGTTTTTTAGTGGAAGGGCACCCAGTGCAATGCAATTGACAAAATGCACCCTTTGCTCTGCTTTGCGAGTACAACAATGTACCCTTTTTGTAGTGCACCCTTTAAAAAAAATATAAACCTTGAATACTTAAATTGATCCATGCAATTGTGATGATGATGATAATGGAATCCCTTTCTATGTTGTGCTGGTTTTTACGCAATGTTACGCATTTCACTCATACAGACATACAGAGTATAAATGTAATCAAAATCCAAACTAAACACAGAAGCACAGCATAACTGCGTTTTGAACGTGGAGAATAGGGAAAGGGTTAATTGCACATGAATAGGGGTGTCCCGGGGTGGAAATTTGTTTTGAATGGGAAAGTGAATACACCACTGAATAATGTGTTTGGATGGATGGATAGATGTATTCCAGAATGGAAAAATTAAAGGTGTTTTGTTGTTGTGCTGTTGTGTGAGTAGTACTAAAGCATAACAATATAATATATAATGGGTATATATAAAAATATTTAAAATATTCATCAAATGAATTTTTAAATCAAACAATGAGCAGTTAGAAAATATTCTCACCCGCCGCTACCCGAATGAAAAGTTTGCACACGGATGAGCATAGAATAACTCGATGCATATGTGAATTTAATTTTGAAACGTAGCTTCCACGGACTTTTTTGGTTGGTTGGTGTGGAATTGGATGGAATCAAAGTTTAATGAATGCATTGAAGCTTTTTGGAGCCATTTTGATTGAAGTTGGCTATAGCTCAACCAAAAAGAAAAGCATGTCACCAGATAAAAGAGCAACCATTCATTTCACAAACAGCCATTCACCACTTTTCGCCTTTTGTCTTTTTTTCTATTAGTGGGTAAGCTGTATGTATGTTATAATGAATTCTTTTAAAAAGTCAAACAGCAGCAATAGAGGAGCTGGTTACAAATTTAGTAGCCAAGTCAGTCATCCCATCTGAAAAATATTATTTGGACATATGTGCATCTTATCCCGTATTTGACATGTTGCAACTTTTATAATAAAAAAAATGTTTTGATGATGACGAGACGAGGATGATGAGGAAGATTTGTAGACTTGTGTCTTTGTATTAGTCGTGCCTCTTTATACCTACAGTGTTCCCTCTACAACAGTTTTATTCAGCCTCGAAGAAGATAAAATCCTCATCAAAGAGATTCTTCATCATCTTCATTCTTCCTCTTTTTTAATTGCAAGCAAAAAATCTCAAGACGATGATGAGTTGAGGAACAAGAAGAAGGACCCCCCATATCGCACACACACTCTTCTTGTTATACAATTGGGGGTGTTGAATGAATACATAGTACACGGTATAAGGCAATATGCTCATTTTATTATTATCAAGGGACAACCACAACAATAATTTCTTCTTCCCATTTAAAAATACAGAAAATAATGATGATACATACTTTGAAATATAGATAAAAAATAGTTCTAAAGAAAGACTCTCTCCGTCTGTGTTTTTGTTTCTATTCTGCAACCCTTCTTGCCACACACGTAAGCAACTTTGACTAGATTCCCATTTATAAAAAAAATCGTTTACATTTTTATATCCTTCTTTTTTCAATTATGCATTATTATCAACTTAACACCAAAGCTAAAAAAGCACCTACGCCAGATACCCATTTTTATTATGACGCGTCAACTTTTGCACTCTTTCTAAACGTCTTGATCATCATCATCTTTCAGAAATAAAAAAATGCTTTATGTAAAGTGCAAGTGGAAAAAAGTGGTTGTTACATTTGAAATAATAATAGACTGAACCATTTTGTACTTTTGAAGAAGATATATACTTATTTTTATAACACACCGGGCGGGATGATATGCGATCAAAAACAGTATATATTTTTTTACAACTTCTTTATTCTCTTGTTATATCCGTTTTGCAACGGAGCATCAACAACAAACGCCAAATCGCGCATATTGCGTTGCGGGTCTGATGTTTTTATTGTCTATTTCTCCTGTTCTTCGTCTTCTTATTCTTGTCATTATTATATAAGCTCCTCTCAACCATGAGAGGAGGATGATGATGGCCCATAAAAAGAGCTCTGGCAACATGTTGCTTGGTGTGGTGATGGTGGTTCTTTTGCTTGTTTTGCTTTTTTACTCCTGACTTTTGATTGCCCTCTCATTTCTTCAAGCCTTTTTGCATTGCATTTTTATATTTCAATAAAAAAGTTAGATAACAAGAGTGCAAGTTAAGCAAGCAAAGTTGTGAGATTTGGATCGAAACTAAAAGCCACAATATAAAAAAAATCATGACATTGACACCCTCACCACCACCATCAAGTCGATTATATTAAGAACTTTATCTTGATCAAGACCAAGATGATCTTTCAATGAAACCAGAGCAAGAGCAAATAATACTCATTTTTTATTTATATTGTAAAATTCAACTTTGTTTTTTATTTCCATTATCATGCTACGTTTTATGAGCGACAATGTTTAGTATTCACATTCGTTGATAAGTTGTTGGGCTATAAAAAAAAAGTACAAATTGCGTTTAAACTTTTTTTTTTCTCTCACTGAATGAATGGATTATCTTCACAGTTGGGAATATGGATATTTTTCAATAACTGTGAAATGGGCAACAAAAGCGATTTTTTTAAAAGGGCGATATAAATAAAATAATCCATTTCCCACTCATGTTCCTCGTTTTTTTGGAAAATAATCCGAGTTTTTCAATTGGAACTTTGAAATGAGCGTGTATACTAAGTAAGTTATTCTCTGTAGCTATTCCCGTCATAGTCATCCATCACCTTTTTTGAAAAATAAAGCTACGCACTAAATTGACCTTATACACCAAACCAATATGCCATGTCTTGGTGTACGCACCTATTTATATCCAGTGTATACATGACAAACAATAAACAGGGAATTTAAAATAGGAGGTTTATTAGACGAGAACAAGAAGGGATTGTTGAATCAATACTTGGCACTGTTCAAACTAACGATAACGACATATCTATATAAAGCTATATGGGAAAATCCTATAAATATTTTACCGCTTTGTTATATATGCTCATCATCAACATCGTGTATTTTGGAATGTTTACGAATAATAATGAATCATTCAATTGACTATCGTTGAAAATGTAAAATGTTTTTGCAAAATGCGAAGCCCACTACACCGATATGACTATACTTAATCATTAATTCAACAGTCCACGGCAAAATAGTGTTGTTCATGACGTATTCATGTGTAAAGCAGAAATTCCAAAATTTTAAATTATAATATTCGCAACTGCCCGGCCCGTTAAACAGATCAATTAATTAAGTCTAAAGTTGATGTAAAATACGCGTAATTACGATTATTATCAAGCAGTTTGTCTATAATAATGAGGTATACTTATTTAAATTAATTGCGTAAAATAAAATTGCAGATTTGAAGCAAATCAATTAATTTGAGGGGAAAAAAATTGACAAAAGAAAACGAAAAACCCTAAAAAATCGTCAATTATACCAATTTTCGATTGATAAATGGGTACTTCCTTAAATGATTAAAAATTACTGTGCCTTTATTGCCTTATCATCAAGATAGAGAAACAATATATAATGCATACAATGTAATGTGCTACTATTCTAATATGGTATGCATATAAGGTGGTAGTTAGTGAGTAGTTTTATGTGACGATGATTGGCCTGCCCTTTTTGCTGGACATGCATATTCATAAACATATACACTTTTTATTACCGCTTTACCTACAACAAGCTCAAATTTCATTCATTTTGCCTGCGTATATCGTATACCTATTTATTACACACACGCGTTGTTGCGTTTTTTAACCAAAAAAAAACTTGCGGACAGACTACATTTTCATTCATTCCTCTGTACTTTGTATTACAGCTTGCTGGTAGGTACATATAAATACTCAGGTAAACCGGACAGATGGTAATTATCGCAAAAAATATGGAAAAATTGCTGTCCTGTCCCGTTCTCTCCTTGTCTTAAATAAGCCTAAAATGAGATTGCATGCATGCAGCTAATAGTGTAGCACAAGCTACAAATACAAACATACATGAAAGTAAAGAGAGAGGGTCAACTCACATTATTACACAAAAAATAACTTCTAAAAAACGCACTAGTAGTAAAGAGCGAGTAAATGAATAAATTGGTATGCGCTACTACACTATACACACAAACAATATATAAAAGTAACATATGTACTCGGTGGCATTTATGGTGAAGTGTGCTATTATTATCGTCATTATCATTATACTTGTCTGAGTTCCTCGGTTCCTCCTTGTCATTAACTTTGTTCTTGTTTTTCTGCCTGTCTTGCTAATATTTTAAGCAAACATGTACCTTAGTCTTTCTCTAAAAAAATACACAAGTTTTTTTTCTTGCAAAAAGGTGCCCATTTCTTCATTATCGTCACTGATATGCCCGTCATCATCATCATAGCTATTTTCTCCCTGTCATAATTGTTTTCTCTGTCTGTTGTCTGTATATCATATCATGTTTCAAAGTTTACTTACTTATTTTTTGCACGTTTATATATTTGCATGTGCAATATTGCAGATGCATGCGAAAAAAAATTATGCGGCCTTTCTTCAGGTTTTTTTTTGAAGGATAATGATGATAAGGATGATAATGAATAATTTTTACTGGAGCAGCTTGCAAAATTATGTGTCTGATATATATACCAATTCACTTTGCAAAGCAGTTCAGTCAGAGGAAGAAGTGAACTTTCCACTTGTACTGCACACTATACACAAAAGTCATAAATCTAAAAAGGGAAAAAGCAATAAATCAATCCAATGTGGCATGATGGCATGTTATCCTCTCTCTCACTTTTCCGTTTCTTTTGCTCATGCTCGTTCAATATAACATATAATACGACAGTTACACGGCTATTTAATGTACTACAAATAGGAGAGAGGAAGATACTCCGAGTCACTGAGTCAGTGTTAATGTTGCAATGTAATGCAATAAGAAAACTGGAAAGGGTTCTGCTTCTATCTGGCCTGGTCTGGTGTAGTATAGCCGGCCGGTCTGCTGGGTTCTTGAATTTCCTTTTTCTCACCAATAAATAAAATCGTACAAGAAGAAGAACAAGAATTCAGCTACAGCTTTGTATTGTACATTTTAAGTTATGCTGTAATAATCGATGGTATAATAATAATGTTTCCTCTTCAAAATATTATCTGTTTTATGTGTGGATTTGTGAGGATAGTATAAAGGGTCAAGTTACAAGGACTTCACTTGATTCATCATCATCAACTCATCATGAATGCATCCCTTTTTCAAGGCTTTTTATTATTTCCATCATCTTCTTCTCTGGATACTCTGCTAGACTTACTGACTGACTGACTGACTTGTTCAAGAGGATCATCTTCTTAAACGTTTTCTTGTATGATGTATGTATGTATACGCACACATAACTTGTCGACGATGATCATCATGATGATGACATGACATGACTACAAATTCCTTTTCATTATACACTCCAAAGCTATTGTGATGATCGGAATACGTGTACACGGAACTCTTTGTTTGCTGGGTTCTCTTTTTCTCTCTTCATCTTTCTGGACGATGATGCGTGATTGGCTTCTATATATTTTTATTCCTCTTCACACACACACACAAGAAAATTATCTTTTAAACATTCTGATATATATTTTTTAATGTATCGATCGAGATTATCAAAACAACCGGATTTAATTGCCTTGTGTTGCTTGCGATGTACTAAATAGTTTTGTGAAGGCAAACACAAGACCTTAAAACCAAACCACTTTTGCAGGTGTAATTTTGAAGTGAAAAAATATCCACCTTTTTGATTATATAACATATTATGTTACAATAGCTTTTCTAAGATGCTTAAAGAAATAAAAAGTATTTCGTTTCATTTTTTCCCTGAAATGTATTTTTTCTACACTCGCACTTCTTCTCTCTGGAGTGATCGCGTGAAGTCCTAATTTTGAT
>JAQFZH010002388.1:0-16761 GCA_034695485.1 Entomobrya nivalis | reverse complement strand
TGGTTTATTGCAACAATTTCACAACGTGGTTAACACGTTAATAACTTTTCCGACACTATCTATTAGCGTGGCTTCAAGAGAGATGACATACTCAAAGCTTAAAAAAGTCCAGAATTATTTATGGTCGACCATGGGACAACAACGCTTGAGTAACCTAACAGTTTTATCCATCGAACATGAAATACTATAAGCGTTGTCGTTCGATTCGATTATTAATGAATTCACGATGAAAAAATGTAGAAAAGTTTATACTTGAAATGCTAATAAAACAAAGGATTATTGAGTAACAATTATTTTAGACAATACTACGTTATTTTGTATTACATAAGGCCGTCCCATCAAAATCACTCCTTCAGCCGTCCATAAGCACGGATACTCACTGCTCACAAGTACACTTTTTGTTCCCGTTTACCTTTTCTTAATGAATTAAATATTTATCAAAATGACAAGTGGCAAGTGATATTGGTTATTTTATTCTGTTTATTTTTTACAGCCCAAAACCATAATTTAGCAGAATTTATTGATACTCAAAATGGCTCCACCAAAAAACCGAGGAAAATTTACCATAATAAAATCGAAACCTCAACAGTGCTTATTCTGCTCCAATGTTTACCAACAATACAGTATCTTAGAGTCCCATACAAATCTTCACACTGGGGAACTTCCATACGAGTGCCAAGATTGTGGCGACACATTCGCCTACTTCTCTTATTTGCAAAGACATCAGTCATTGATACATCTGGGACAACGGTTTCAATGTAAATTATGCAGTGCTTCTTATGCTGGGAATCAAGATCTGAGAAGTCACATGGATAGGATTCATTACGGAAAGAAGTATATTTGTGAAGGATGTAAAACTCAGTATAGCAGTCAAGTGACGTTAAAAAGGCATCGGGATGGAGGCGTTTGTAGAGGGGTCAAGAAAATACTGTTTTCTATCAAAATGAGGAATCTTAAAGAAAAAAAGTGGAAAGCGATTCAGAAAGGGTTAAAGAAAGAAGTGAAGCCCCAGATAAACCGGAAGTTGCCATTAAAGTCAGAGGGAAAAGAAACCGGAAGTGGAAGAGGGACGAAAAAAA
This sequence comes from Entomobrya nivalis, assembly GCA_034695485.1. Taxonomy (NCBI): domain Eukaryota; kingdom Metazoa; phylum Arthropoda; class Collembola; order Entomobryomorpha; family Entomobryidae; genus Entomobrya; species Entomobrya nivalis. The sequence continues at coordinate 15,682 of JAQFZH010002388.1, read as the reverse complement.
TTCCAGTTAAAAGCAGAGATTCTAATGGTTCGAAAGGAGGGAATGCCAGAACTCCCAAAACTGCTAAAATTGAGATCCAGAAGGAAATTCTTAGAAAACCCAAGACAAAGGATTTGACGAAGAAGGAAATTTCGAAGAAAGGAATTATTCCAGAACCCCCCAAACGGAGGAGGATTTCCAGGAAACCAGTTGTAACGACGAGGGATCTCCATGTCTCTAAAGTCCACACTAAGTCAGCTGACATCTCCAAGAAAACCATAACTTCGAAAAATCTCAAGGTTCTGAATTCGAAAAAGAAATCATCTCCCAGAAAACTAATCATAAAAACTAAGGACATCCATGTCTCAAAAATTACGACCAAGTCAGCTGACATCTCCAAGAAAAATAAAAGTTCGAAAACTGTAAATGTTCCGAAATTGAAATCTTCCAGAAAACCAGCGGTCAGCACAATTGGAGCCAAACTAGGACGGTTCAAGTGTTCCTTGTGCCCTACTTCCCATTCAGATCGTAACCAACTTTGGAGACATGCTTCAGAATGTCACGGACGCCAAATATTCGAATGTCGTATTTGTAACAATGTGTACACGGAGCCTTGCAATATGTACCGACACATGAAAACGGCCCATCAAGATGCAGCCATGGTAAAAAGGGATACTAAATGTGTTCAGTGTGGCTTAAAGTTCGAAAGTTATTCCTCGCTTTTGGAGCATAAAAAGGAGAAACACAATTTGAAGCTGTTTAAGTGCCCCTACTGCCCCAATGAGTATACTGCTTATTCTAATATGTTCCGGCATCGTAAATCACACGAGAAGGGTAATGCCCTTAAGGTCCCCCGAGTTTATACAACATCTGTAAAATCTACAGTACAAAGGGCGGGACCAGTCAAAATGTCTAGTCCAGTTTCACCACCATTGGAAACGGAAACCTTCCCTGAGATCGGGATGAATTTGGAGAAAACAGCTGATTCTTCAGACATGTCAATTTATGATAAAGTACTCGAGTTAAGTAGCAAGTTAAGCAATGAGCGAAATCAGAATGATGAAATGTTTTTCTTGCATCTCAACAGATATGATCCATCCTCCATTTAAAATTGTTAAATATATTTAATTAAAAGATAACAATTTTATAAAAAAAAAGATTCTGTAAATATTTTTTTAAAGAAAAGGTTTTTCATAAACTCAAAGTAAAAATGATTAATTAAATTTTAAATATTAAAAAAAATAATGTGCCAATTTTTCCATAACTTAAAGTACAAACAACATTTTTTGCGCGTTCTGAGAGTTTTCATTAGTTTTTTTTGATAACCATATTAATTGTATTGCATTTAAATTAGTCATTGAAGTATTTTTTTCTGGCGGGCTATTCAAAATCCATGTGGACGTGCGTCTGACCATTGACTGGACTAAACTTGTCCAGGTAGAAATATGCGTGTGAATGAATGTAATCACTTCATGGACATTATTAGCCAAGAACACCACCAGTCAGCTGTGTTAGGGAAATTGATTAATATATTTTTTTATCAAACGGAATCCTGCTGAATAACCACCAATTAAAAAGGTAACTGAAATGATGTCATCTTTCATTACCTTAACTCAAAATTAACTGCAATTCAAAAAATCAATTTAATTTAAAGTTTTAATTTTTTAATATTTATATTTTTTGGTTTTAAATAGGATACCACAACGCAATACTTCGGTCAGCATTATCAATATGGCGATAGTTTTAGAGAAGGGTCCCCCCTTTGGTATAATTTTTTTTTTGAAAAATTTTATTTTATTTTTTGACAGAAAAACTTGTGTCGATCTGAGATTAACTTAAAATAACCTAACTTAACCTAACCTAGCCTCTAATATCAGTATAAAACCTAACCGAACCTAACTCTCATATCGGTTTAAAACCTAGTCTAACCTAACATAACTTCTAAAATCAGCTTAAAACCTAACCTAACCGAACCTAACACTCTCATCTCTACATTTTTTAGTAAAAATAAACTTTTCAAAAAATATTATTTTTTTGAAAATTATACCAAAGGGGGGACCCTTCTATATTATCGCCACATTGATAATGCTCGCCCAATACTTCTTCCATTCAGCGAAGGGTCAGGTCAAGTCAGGAAGATGTCCCCTCCGAAAAGGAAATCCATCTCCTCCTCCGGGACCCCCTCAAATCGGCTCCCTCATCAGTGCTTATTCTGCTCCAATATCTATCAAGGCTACAAAGCCTTAGAAGTCCACATGAATCAACACACTGGGGAACATCCCTACGAGTGCACTGAATGCCCCTCCACATTCACTGATCATCGCTATCTGCGTCGCCACCACCACGTGGTTCACCGTAACAAAAGGTATCCTTGTAATCTCTGCAGTTCAATCTTCAAGGACAACCGTGACCTTCGTAGACACCAGGACAAGGTTCACCACATGCAAATATCGTCATTTGACAGTGACTCCAAAACGATGTCTTCAAAAACTGGAAACTTTGCCAAAGCTGAGAAAGAGTCATCTGGAATAGAAAAAGAAGTCATGGGAAACGCTCCAGCTGAACACTCACCTTTGACCAAACCCGAAAATATTATTGACCGGAGGAAGCCAGTGGTCACCAAATCAGCTGTTTATAAATGTAGCCAGTGTCCAACTACCCATCTGGATCGCAACCTACTTTTGAAGCATGCAGCCCATTGTCACGGACGAAAGACTTTTGAATGTCCAATTTGCAAAAATTTGTATACTCAACACTCAAATGTGAGGAGACACCTTAAAACCGCCCATGGTGACGAAGACGACTCTCCAGAGCTTCGCAAATGGCGAGAACACAGGACGAAATGCTCTTTGTGTAACATGACGTTTGAAAGCTCTGCCCTTCTTTTGGAACACAAAAAGATCCAACATCACTTGAAGCTGTTTAAGTGTACCTACTGTCCAAATGAGTATACTCAGTATTGTAATATGACGAGACACAGGAAGTCCCATCATCATACCGAAGGTCGTCCTATGGTTTCCACCACTGCCGCTTACAAGTCCGCCACAGTTTCAACTAAAGCTTTAGAGGAACCGAATAAATTGGACGAATTTCCGGTTTTTGTCAACGGTGGTGAAGATCAAGCTCATCAACAACTGCTCCAGATGATTACCAATTTAAGACTTCAAAATGAAGAGAAGTTGGAGCAGGATATGTCCTTTTTTCTGCATCTCAACAGATATGATCCATCTTCCGTTTGAACTTATTTTTTTTAAACAAATGGATTTCTATTTAATAATTTTGCTTTAATTAATCTGACTTTTAAGTTGGTGGTCATGTCAATGAAATGTTATCAAAATAATTAATTTGTGTGGAATGCTGTTGAAATGAATTTAAGAGGTTATTTAAATAAAATACTTAATGATTTTGTATTTAGGACTAAAAGTGTGCTATGAATCTCTAAAACCAGTGATTAATAAAAAATTTAACTAAAAAATGCTCATTGTTTTCACCAGAAAAATAAATAAATATGTAAGTCATGTATGTGTTTAAACATCAATATTTTGATTTAATTTGGCTTCCCTACTTAATTAGTAGTTGCAATTTTTTGCAGACATTTAAGTATGCTTTTGCAGTTTATAAATTAAATCATTGCATTATATTCGGTTTAGTCATCAGAATTAATATTTTGGCGGGACATTTGAAAAAAAATCTAAGACGCATCACGGTGGTGGTGCACTCTGGCGAATTGACGATTGGGTTGAAAGGATGATTTGAATGGAATGGATAAGTGATAAAAATGCGTGTGTATGAATCTGAGCACTCTTGTCGTCTTGCAAATTCACTAGAGCCACTAGAAGTGTTCTTGGTCAAAAAATGCTCGATTCCATCAAATTGTTAACGGAGGCTAGCGAAAGATTTCATTCGGCTAGTCGTAGGTTAAATGCACACAAACTAGCGAACAACTTTGATGCTGATACACAAAATCGTTCGGCCAAAGTTTTTGCATTCCTCTTGAACGAGATTCTAGGAAATGTTTCCAGTTTAAATAGTGAAGAGTATCCATTTCGTAATGAGTTTTTGATAAGAATCGATGCAATATTTAAGCCAAATGCTCTTTTGCAAATTACAAATCTCCTTAGTTCGCTAAGCTTCATTACTTGTAACAGTCAAGGGCATAGCTCGCTTCCCTTTGATGAGTTCAAAATGTGCAAAAGTTTCATTTTGTAATATCGGAGCCAAACGAAATTGAAGTAGAATCAGCAAACGAAAAATCATCTATATTCGGTACAGCAGAAACTGCTTTTTATTCTTATGATTACATGGGTTGAAACAGCATGATTGCTACAAGACAAAAATCATCAAGTGAGTAGAAAGAAAACATTAGAGGAGTTATTATCAGCTATTGTATATTCTAAGTGGGTACCTATTATTTTGCAACCACTTCAAAGCCTTAATATACTTGCAAAACTCGGATATGATTCATTAGTGCAAGCTATCGAACCAACGCAATTTATTCCCCTACAGAAAAATAGATGGGAAAAAGCGTTCAAGAATAATTTTTTTGACAAACAGTCAAAGGTAATATATGACGAGTTGAAAGACTGCCCAGAAAAATCAGCTTGGTTGCTACCTCGATATGTTACTAAATACTACTCGAAACTTCTTTTTCGTGCAAGCTCCTATTCTAACATCGGACAAGAATCGTTTGGTGTACAAGCAATCAAAATCTATGTACAAGGAAGTATACCTTTCAACGTTATCAAAAGTGCTTCGCTCGTCACAGAATTAGGAATTTTTGAATGGTTACAGAGTGTAATTGCTTTTAGGTTTGATAATATAGAATACCCGGATATTCAACTAGAAAAGCCGAGCATGAAGGGAAATATATTGGTTATTTTTCTTATTGGGCTTTCGGGATTAGGGATATCCCTTCTCCTTTTTATTATTGAAATACGAGAAGCTATTTTGTACTGCTTATCTAAATTTTATTATTATCTGTTATCAAAAATCTAATTTTGGTATACATTGAAACTTAATTCACTTTAATTAAATATACTATCGAATTAAATTTAAAGATAAAAGTGACCCGTTAGTTGACGGTGTCCCGTTAATTGAAAGTGACCCGTTAATTGAAAGTGACCCCATAATGGAAAGTGACCCGTTAATTAAAAATGACCCGTTAATAGCATACAATTTTTTTTTAAAGTAATGGTTCTGTAAATTCAACTATCCTCGCAAATTATTTTAAAGCGTCAAAATATTCAAAAGAAATTATTCCTACTTTATCAGACATCAGACGCTTTGCTGATTAGTGATTAGTTTCGCATTCTGATTACGATGCCACATCACGATATCCACGCCACGTGTTTGTTCTAGATCGAGGCCGGCAATCTGATTAAATTTTATCAAAAACTTTTCCCATTTCGATATTGGAACCCAAACACTTATAAAAGCTCCCCATTTTACTCGTCATAATCTTCCTTAGTATGTATCCATGTGTGAGCAATCGAAAAAATACAGTTTGTTTTTCTTACATCAGCCTAATGTATTTTTTTAATTAGAAAAAGCCATTAAATAATTGATTTTTCTTGTAGTCAACATGTTTATAAAGCATTCAACCCAATATGACACTATCATAACATGTAACCCCTTTTTTATTTTTTACTGGTTCAGTAAGAGAAAAAACTCAAAAGCTTAAAACAAAATATAATATTGTCACTGTTTGTTGAAAATTTAAACTGCTTTTCATAAAATTGAAAATCCCAACAAGCAACAATGCTATCAATTATAAGCAAGTTTTGCATAGTTTTAAATTTCTGCACCCCAGGAGTATCTCAAGTTGATATTTTCAAATTGTTTTTCCCTCGGTTAATTAACGATGGAGATAACATCGTTTTGTTCTTCATTGGCAATGTTTTTCCATCAATTGCTCACAATAACGGATATTTCATTCCACAAATGTTGCTCCCAGGTAACATTTCTAAGAATTCTGTATACTATTTATTCAACCGACACCGCAAACATATAAGCGTGATCCTAGCGACATCAAATGTCTTGTTTAATGTTGGTGAAAGTGTTAAGTACGTGAACCCAGAGAATATCTACATGAAAACAGATTCAGTCTTAATATTCGTTTACAACATTACCAACTACAATGCAAAACAACAAGTATGTGTTACTCGTTTTATGAGCAACTCGTTGTGTATGCAAATAAACAAAAATATTTTTAGCAGCCCATCGATTAAACTACTGCTACAATACTCAGAATCAGTGAATTTAGTAAATTTGAATTCATTCAAACTTGGCGTTGGAATCTCTTTTAAATCGAAAAGTGAAGAAAGTTTAAGCTTCCTTAACTCCAAAAATATAAACCAGAAACAAGTGCGGAAGATTAACAAACATATCTTCTGGAATGCTCATGATATGGAAATATTTTCACATGTAGCGTATTCCGGTAATTCATTTTATGAGGAAAATCAACAGAAAAACTACTTATGTGACATTATTCACAATACCCGTAATTACAGCCTTCTTTCCAGCGCTTTTTTTTGTTGGGCGAAAAAAATGTTGGCAACTGAACTAGCGAAAATACATAATTTAACGTTAACGTATAAAGAGTTTTGGAACATTAACGAAAGCCCATTTATGGCAAATGACTTTAAGCGGACGAGTAACAATTTCAGCATATCTTGGTACGAAGGCATGTATTTACAGTACTATTCAGGCAAATCTTATCATTACTGCATTGATTCCCAGTTTAGAAACAAAACTACTCAGTTAGCGTACGACACTTTTATCAAACCATTAAGTATTGGTTGCTGGCTTGGGTTTTTTATTGTCTGGGTAGTTGTCACATTATATTACACGCTTAAATGTGATCTTGACAAATTGTCGAAACTATGCTATATATTTATGCAACAGTTGATAGAATCCTTCTACTTATTATCATGCTCCGGTGTAAAACTTCAGCATAAGGGAGCTCTAGTAATTTTATTATTGTCTTCAAGTTTTCTATTTTGGGAACTTTATCAAAATGAAATCACAGGTCTCACAATAACAGAAGAAACAATTTCACCGTTTGCAACAATAGATGCATTTTTCAAGTCAGGATATAAAATAGAAAATGGTACAGAAGGCAAAATATGCACAAGGTATTTTTGTGGAACTGGAAAAAATGTCCGCTACTTTGACTACATTAATCAAAAATTAGGTTGGATTCGACAATCGCATTGGAATATTTGGTATATGTACCAAGAGACAGCAAACTTCAAAAATAAATTTGGCAGCTCTCTAAAGTGCATGTTTGTCCAGGAAGAGGTTGACGTTGAACCATGGTTTTTAGTGATTTCGACAAATAATCGATTGTGGATGATGCAGACTGTTGAAAGAATTCATGAAGGTGGATTTATGAGCAAGTGGAATGATTGGGCATTTTATTCTGAAATACATCATAATAAAACCAAGTTTATAGATCCAGCTATGGAGAAAATTGCAGACTCAATACAACAGAAGCATTTATGGGCGGTTGTGATTTTGTGTCAAATGCTTTGTTTTGTGTCGGCTTTTGTATTGATTTGTGAAGTTGTTTGTGGATACTGTGAAATGAGTATGTTGGAAAGATTTTGCTTGGTGAAAAGAATAAAAACGAGTTTAGAACGTTATTTATCTTTTGAAAATTTTAATAATTTTTTAATGCGGAGTAGATTTACTTGTTTTAAAAGTGAGCAGCCTTTTAAATAAATATCATTACGTATATTTTGAAAATTTGTGCACTTTTTAAGATTCTCTGGAGTAATTTCTCCACAATCCATGTTTATGCTTTAAAAAGTGATATTCGCTAGAAAGAAACGAGTGGTTTTAGCAATATCTTGACGGTGTATAAAAGCAGACGTGAACGCTTAAAAGTTAATATTTATATGGACCATAGGGTAATGATTGAAATGTAATCGATGGAGGAAATTGAAATGGGAGAGTTAACGATGGAGGAGGTTTCTTCTTTGCTGTTGGACTGATGGTACTTCAGATTTATTTTTGATAGTTCCCAAGACTTTTTATTATTGAGACCACCAAACTATGTAGACGGTTTAGAACGTGATTGATTTTACCATTATATATTTCTTATAATTTTCATGTCACATGAATTTATTTTCTACTAAATGGCTTCAATGATAATTTGACCAATACGTATTTTATAGAGTGTCAGTATTTGCACCCACGTTTACCTCTAAGTATCTCTCTTGTTATGTTTGCGAAGCTAATGGTATTTTATTGTAAGGATTGTTATTTTACGATATAAATGTACTGATGCTATTTAAATAATAGTAGAATATGCGATAAAGTGTAACCCATCTAATATTCAAAGATTAATTAAAGCTTAATTAGAACTTTAAGAAAAAACAATTGTATTGATCGGAAATCTAGAGAAATCAATTGTTCTCATACTTCAACTATATTAAGATAATGATAATTAAAGCAAGTATTAAGCTAGCACGTCAAAATGAGCTCGGATTTTTGAGCCTTTAACAGTTTTCATTTACTTCCCATGTTAAATAAAATTTGTCTTGAAATGGAAATTTCCTGGGTAACTCTAGACAGATTTAGTTAAAATTTGAACGTATTGGAAAATTCAGTTATTGATGAAGACCATGGCTGGATTGAATTAATTTAAAAATAATACAAAAAGATAAATTAGGAAATTTTAATTTTTTATTAAAATTTAAATGTGGTACATTTGTTTTAGAAAATGCTGTTTATAAAAATTGACACAACTCCATTTTTTCATTTAAAATGATGTTATTGAATGTACTAACATTTTATTGTATGACATCCAAAAGTCCGCACCGCAAAAATATGAACTATTTACATTCTAGCAGCCAGTTCAATATACAATTATATTTCATTTCATTTTTATATCAGGAACTACCGAACTTTCAGACATTTAACAAAAATAGAAAAGTTATTCATCGTTTTCTAGACGAAACCCCAACTTTAAATGGTTTTGGTCCTAAAAGTAATCCAAAATATGTGTCAAAGTCAGCCTTTTCCTTCTTATAATTCTTCAATTTGACATTTTGACAATGTAACATTTCTACAAATTTGTATTTTGTAATTCGACTAATTTGAACTTTGATATTTTCACAAATAGCATTGCAAGCTACTGTGCATTTCATATTTGTTTTACATTTACATTTTTGCATCAAGTAGCCAGTTGCAAGGCTATAAATAAATAGTTATTAAGGTTACCATGGAAACCGACTAATACGCTTGATTTCGTTTGTATTCTTACCCATTTAATAAAACAGTTCTATTTTTTGAATTTTAAAAATAGCTGTATAAATTAAAGCTTGTTTAAAAAAAGATGATATTTTGCTCATGTTATCACTTTATTCTCATTTCACATCCATTTTATCCAGTAAACATGATACTCTACACTGCCCTCTTTACACACTACCTACTTTGCGTAATGTCTATTTTTAGACCAAAATAAATTTGCCTGCTTTCAAATAAACGATGAAATAAGCAGTCACACTCCCTTAAAAACCCTACTTGATAAGCTAGAAAGAGAGAAGATGCAACATAATGCTATCCCCATTCACTCCACACTACATACATACATACTCTACTCTGCTCTACTACGACAACTCCCACTCTCCTCTCTCCCTCCAAAAGTTCTTAAAGCACTTTTTATATAATACTTACAGTACTAGTTATTTTTGAGTATTCTGCTAGATAAGTAATCAGACAGGTAAGTAAAAATTAACACCTTCCGTTATTGCATCACACATTAAATTTAATTGCAATTTTGAAGACACACTTAAGTCCCTAATTAAAAACCTCTAATAGTTCATTCAATAATTAATTGTTTCATTTTTTAAATTAGAGCATCCACCACACCAATTGGAAAGGTGAGGTCGAGACTAAGGACATGATGGCCCCTCCTTGGAAAATGAATTCCAAGTCCATCTCCTCCAATCAGCTCCCTCACCACCAGTGCCCACAAACATCAGACGACACCGAAAAGATGTCTTCAAAAATTTTGCCTGGACACCCATCATCTCCCCCCGAAACCCATCTTGACCAGAAGCCAGTTTACGAAACTGAAACTCTTACGAAGAAGATCAAAAGGAAAGTCACTCCGAAATTTTCAAAGGAATTTGAAGAATAAAAGGATAATTTGGAGGAGTATCCTGTTATGGTTGAGGTGGATAAAATTGGGATTTCCTCTGACAATAGTCCTGCTCCATATCAAGCTTATCAACAACTGTTGGAAATAGTAAGCCAGTTGAGGACCCAAAGGGAACAAAATTTTGAACAGGATGTATCATTTTTCCTACATCTTAATAGATTTGACCTTGCTTCCATTTGAGCTTTAGAAATTTGTTAAAAACTTACTGCCTTATTAAATTGCCAATGTTTTTTGGTAATTAAAAAATTAATTATTCCTACTTATTATTGGGTTTCTCTTGCTTGTAATGTACAATGTAAAAAGGTGTGTCATGAAATGTTATCAAAATATTTATTTTGTTTATTGATCTATTATAGTAAGGACTTAACAGGTTATTTTTAAAATGAGATGCAAAGACTTTGTCTTATTGATTAATTGTTTTATAAATTATATACAAAACCGATGGTCAGTAAATAAAATTGTTAACTGAGAAGACTCATTTTCAAGGACTCAATTTAGTTTTATATTTTGTGTGTAATTTTTGCACCATAGCAATGATCCAATTAATTGGGTGCATAATTTTTCTTTAAATCTCAATATTATGATTTTATTTAATTGTCTACTTAATATTTGATAGAATTGTTGACATTTTTTAAAAATCAAAACATTGCATTCGATTAAGTCATCAATTTTTTTTGGCGGGACATCCGGAAAAAAACCTCTGACGTTCTGACCTCTGTTGCACAAGTCTCTCTCCGACGACAATTGAAATGACTGGACTGGACACATGATAAATACATGTGCATGAATGTAACAGCACTCAGCACCCTGTCGTTGCGTTGTCATCACGTAGTCACATGACTCACATGCCAAATCTTACTCAATCGCATATGAGTCAGCTGTGACTGGGGAGTGCTCTTCATATACCTAAATACTTTCAACTTAAAAAAACTAAATCAGTGAATTCTGTGAATTAAGCAGTAACCAAATAAAGTAAGTAAAATTAATTTTCAAAGTGAAGGACTTATACTTTAAAGTCAAAAAACAAAATTAATTTTGTGCCTTTTTAATTTAAAAGTTTAAACTTTTATTTTTACTTTTGGTTTTAATAGATTACTCATCATACAATTCCAACTCTTGTATTCGGTAAAGGTCAGATTTCGAAAGGATGGCCCCCCGTAAAAGGATATCCAGGATTTCTCCCAATCCGATTCCTCATCAGTGCTTATTCTGCTCCAATGTCTATCAAGGTTACAAAGCCTTAGAAGTTCACATGAATTTACACACTGGGGAACATCCCTACGAGTGTACTGAATGTCCTGCCACGTTCCCTGATCATCGCTACTTGAGTACCCACTTGGACTTGGTTCACCGTAACAAAAGATATCCTTGTGACCTTTGCAGTGATGTCTTCAAGGAGAGTGTATATTTGCGTAGACATAAGGATATAGTTCATTATGGAAAGAAGTACATTTGCGGAGGATGTCATCAAGAGTATTATAGTCAAGGCACCTTAAATAGGCATCGGGATCGAGGCTCCTGCTCTGGAGTCGTCACGAAAATTAGCTGCCCCAAGAAAGGAAGGAGGGTGTCTGTAGTTCAAGCTGGAATAATTAAAGGGGTCGCCAAAAAGTCTGTAAAGGTCATCAGGAAAGCTGGGAAGAACCAAGGCGATCGTCATGTCAATGCAACGGGGGGCACCAAAAGGATATCGTCAAAAAGCAATTTGCTGGCTTCAAAGACAGTAAAAATGGACAAGGCTGAGAAATCCATTGACAAATCATCTGGACATAGTAAGATCAAGACGGAAAGGAAATTTGGAATAGAAAAAGAGGTCATCAGGAAGGCGGGTAAAAACCATGGCGATCATTTTGGCAAGTTGCCTGGTGCAACCAAAAAGACTTCTTCGAAAACCAATTTGGAGAGTTTGAAAAGTATCAAAATCGACAAGGCTAAGAAATCTGAAGTAGGAAAAATCCAGAAGGAAATGTCTGGAGTCGAAAAAGTAGTCATGGGAAACCCCATCTGGACTGAACTCCCTCCCGGAACCTCCTCCAATTGGCTTCCTCATCGGTGCTTATTCTGCTCCAACGTTTATCAAGGCTACAAAGCCTTAGAAGTCCACATGAATCAACACACTGAAGAACATCCCTACGAGTGCGATGAATGCCCCACCACATTCACTGACCATCGCTATCTTCGTCGCCACCGCGACCTAGTTCACCGTAACAAAAGTTATGCATGTAACCTCTGCAGTTCTATCTTCAAGGACAACCGTGGTCTGCGAAAACACCAGGAGAGGACTCACTGCCCCGGGAACAAGTTTTCATGTGACACTGACACCAAAATGATGTCTCCAAAAACTGGAAACTTTGATAAAGAAGAGAAATCCATTGAAAGGTCCTCTGCTGGAAATACAGCGGTCAATATGGGAAAGATATCTGAAATACGAAAAGAGGTCACGGGAAACCCTCCGGCTGAACGTCCATCTCTAATCAAAACCGAAGAAATTATTGACCAGAAGCCAGTTTTCACCAAATCAGCTGTTTATAAATGTAGCCAGTGTCCTACCACCCATCTGGATCGGAATCTACTTTTGAAGCATGCAGCTGAACGTCACGAACTGAAGACTTTTGAATGTCCAATTTGTAAAAACTTGTATACTCAGTACCAAAATATGACGAGGCACCTTAAAGCTGCCCATGGTGACGAAGACGACTCCCCTGAGCTTATCAAATGGCGAGAAAGGAGGACCAAATGCTCTTTGTGTAGCATGACTTTTGAAAGTTTTCCCCTTATTTTGGAACACAAGAAGATGAAACATGACTTGAAGCTGTTTAAGTGTACCCACTGTCCAAATGAGTATACTCAGTATTCTAATATGGTGAGACACAGGAAGTCGCATGGGGATAACCCAGTTATTCAGCAGATTAGTCAAGTTCCCAGGGTGAGGGCGTACACAACAACGATGACGAACACAACGACTAATGAGACTACCGCTAAAAAGGAGCAAAATGAATGTACCAGGATTTCCAATAAAGCATTGGAACAACGGGATACACAATTGGACCAATTTCCTGTTTTTGTGAATGGGGAAGAAATGGGATTATCTAAAGATCCTCTTCAAGATCAAGCTCATCAACAGCTGTTGCAGATGGTTGCCCAGTTAAGGATTCAAAAGGAACAAAATGACAAGGACGTGTCTTTTTTCCTGCATCTTAACAGATACGATCCATCTTCCGTTTGAACTGATAAAATAATGTTTAGCTGCTAATTATATACTTAATGTTTGCTATGTTGAGGTTTTAAAAAGACCTTTTAAAAAGTCCTTAAAAAAGGTGAGTTTATTCTGACTTGTAAATGGTTAAAGTAATATAATCAAATTAATTATTTAATTTTTTATATGTTGTAATAAATTAAGTGTTGATGTCAGTTAGATAAACTGCTCTTATATTTATGATTGAACGTATTGATAACTCATCATTATTAAAGTAAAAAATTAATAAAGCATAAAACATGATTATTTTGCGGTCTGTTTGATAATTAAATCGGATTAGCTTACACATAGTTACCTACCGACTGTAATAAAATGACTATATTTTTTAATTTGTCAATAAAGATGGTTCGAGATGACATTCAGTTCGGTTGTATATAAATAAAAACCTAAATTTCCTCTTTTACTTGATAAGTGTGTTGCTAAAAAAATATCTACCCAATTTATTGTCATACAGTTTTCTGGACACTGTTCTACTAACGCAGGCGATAACAAACGTGTGATTTTATCAAATTATGACGATAGTTCATATGATGCAATATTGGAAAACTGATTAAACTATTTGCATTAAATTTTCCTCAAAAAAAGGAAAACATGCTTATTAAATTACCAACATTCAATTATCCAAGTATTGAATAGCTTTGGATTACACACAATTAGCTCAAGTTATACAGCGTTGTATTTAATGTGGGTCTGTTTGAGGATCAAATGTATTTTTTTTGCAGAGAACCCAGTTCGTTGATAAACACTACTAGTCAATTAGAAATATTAATTTAATACTTGATTTAAATAAATAGCCAGGAACATGTTTCAATTCAATTAAAAATTGAGTTAAAATCCCTAAAAACATGTTTACAAAACTGATCTTTTTCATTTCTATAGAATTATACGTTAGCACTGGAACAATTGTAAGTTTTATTTCATTAACCACTTTAGTTAATTTCTAAAAGATACCGTGTGTATTAATTAGTCACCCAAGACAACTTCTAATTTTTTACGATATCTTTGTAGAACGTATTTGCAGAAGATTTTAAACCGGAATGTACACCAGATGTCCAATTTATACGAGATCCGATTAACTGTACTGTATATTACCAATGTAATAAAGGTGGTATACCTGAAGCAATGGCATGTGCAGCTGCATTGTGTTTTGATATTAGGACGGGAGGAATATGTGATTATTGCGAAAACGTTCCGGAATGTATGGAAGCATCGACAACTCTAGCAACTACTGTGGTTACAGTACCAACAGAGCAACCAACCGAAGAACCTGATCCGGTTTTTAAGTGCCCAATTGGTTTAAATAAAAGTCTTTTCCTTAGTCATACGAAGGATTGTTCTAAATTTTACTTTTGTCGAATATATCAGTTGTATGGAGACTTGGGTATCTGCGCAGAAGGGCTATGGTTTAGTGTAATGAATGATAAATGTATAGACCCATGGGATGATACTTGTTACCTAAATAATAAATATATAGGTTAGTGTATTGTGTATCTGAATATATTTATTTTAGATGAACCTTCAGCTAATTTTCTGTAAACCATTTATTTTTGTATATGTAGCAATCTTTTAAATATTAAATGAATTACAGTTCAAATTTATAACTTGAAATTCAACACGTACTCATGCAGTAATCGTACTCATTAAAACCTCGTATATATCCATCACCCTGTTTATATCAAAGCAGTTATCAAGAACAGCCAACATTCGACTTCATGAATTATCGGTTGCAAGACTGGAGATTATCGGTTGTCTGCTGAAACAATATCTGATAAGTTCAACTTGTCAGCATCACTACAACAAATAATCAACACAATTGATTTACATATAAATGATATGCATATTGAATTAACTGACATTTGAATTGCTTCACGTAACAAATCACTGATGGTTCGAAGGTAATCAAGCGATTACATTCTTCAATAACTTTGGATATTGGTGGAGGTTTTTATACGCACTTGGAAAATCATAGCTAGGTTTAATATTTGCAGATTAAATATAAAAAATACAAACTATGATAACCTTTCAACTTCAATTACGTCCAATATTCTTCAAACACGAATTAAACTGGCTACAAATTAATGTTAGTCAATAGTACTGACTTACCAGTTGGCGAACAGGAGTAGATTAGTTTAAACAAAATACCATTTCACTAAATTTTTAGTAATCATATTTAGTTCAGAGTTCTTTAAAAATTGGAGCTTTATATAATGGCTAAAAGTATGGTAGCTAAGCTAGTTTTCTTTTTCATTGCGGGACTCAACACCAACTCTCTTCTTTAT
>JAQFZH010002387.1:0-16766 GCA_034695485.1 Entomobrya nivalis | reverse complement strand
ACATAAGAAAAGTTGCCAAAAAGACTGATAACAAACAAGATCACTTCCTTTATCTTTACTGCTGTTCCTTCCAAGCTCACTCACACTCGGACAAATTTACAGAGTTATAACCTAAATTATAGCTCAAATAAGTTTACAATTTACTTCATCCATTTGTTTGTTAATAACTTGTTAAATTTCCTTAGAGTTTAGAAAATCTTCAAAAAATATACATCATTACATCGACTCAAGTTTATACTATTCATTTGTAGTAAATATAATTAATAATCAGTGTAGCGTGTGTTTAGCATTTAGAAAATAGCTTAAAAAATATTCATGACATTGACTCTAGTTTTCTGATTAGTTTTAGTTTGAATAAACAAATAATGTACATAATATAAATAGTTGACATACAATCCGTGTTGAGTTATTTGAGCTACCATCATTTTTTACTTGATCATGTACATCCCATTACATAGCAATTGATATTTAATCAGTAAACCGACAATTATATGCTCACTTTTAGAATATTATTGGATTTCAGTGGCCGGGCGGGCGTTGTGTGTCACGTGCTTTCAGAAAGTTTGGAGGCCTTCGGGTGAACGCATTTCATTTTCGCATATCTGCTCACCACAGAGGATACATTTTTCGCTTTAAGATAACCTAGAGGCTTAGGTTATCATTAGAGAAACAAATGGTCTTTGACTTTATTCGCAGAGGATATGCATTTTGCTGTTGAATGAGTGAATTAGGGACTGATAAAACAGCAGCTCAGCTCGAAACGTGACATCGAACGGAGATGATCCCCAGTTCGACGCGGATCTCGAACTTGTTAAACGACTGAGTCTCGAAACTTTTGAGTGTGAAAAGAAGAATCGAAACAAGAACGACATCCATCTTCCTCATCATCCCCATCCACAACAAGCCGCTGGAAACAACTGCTGGTCCCGTGAAAATTCCTGCACAGTACCTGATCCCAGCCAAAATGCAAACAGTCCGCTCACTGCTAATTAACTAGTTGTGTTTCTGTTTTGCAATTAATTTGTGCTCACTGTCAAAATACATACATCATCATACATGCCGAGTTAATGCAGGTCACGAGTAAAATGGTTGTTTTTTAAATAGAAGTCCATTTGAGAAAATAAAAATGGGAGACTAGCAGAGTACAATATATAGTAAAGATAATTTTAATCGACATCTTTTGAAATACAATGTTGAAATAATTACGTCCGATAGTAATTACAATTCTATTTATTTAAACGCAAGAAAAATTTCGTAACATTTTTAGAAAATAACATTGACGATTTCTACAACCTTGTGATATATTTTCCATTTCTCAGTCCCATCAACTTTATGCTTTCTAGACTAGTACCATTCTACATTTTAATACAACGGTGAATTATATCAGGAAAGTTAACTAAACTATGTGAAACTAAACACGATATAAAAAATGATATAAACTGTTTGATATGAATTGTCTGTTAAGAGTGACCACTGCTCACATTTCCGTAATTACAGCATTTTTGAAGACCGGAAGCATGACACCACTTGCTTCAGCTCTTCCTCAGAGACATTCTCAAGGTGAAGCTCGTCCAAATCTAGCTTTTCAATGGTTTCTGCAAATGGTCCAGTAAGAAGCTCCTTGATTCCTGACACAGTAATCTGGTAAATGAAAAAAGGAGTGTAAAATTTTCTTAATAATTTCATGACACGAGTACAATTCTTTGAATTTATGAGTTGCTGTAGACTTACCGATCTTATGATATAATGAGAACCTAACCGGAAACTAGAAAGCTTTAAATGCCGAAATACATTCTTAAAAGCTGCATCAGTAATCGTTATTGGGTTACCCAACCAGATAAACAGATGCTTCAATTCTGTGGGAACCAAGATTAGACGATTATCTCCCTTTCACTAAACCTTATTTTCACAGTCGAAATCTTTCTTACTTTTTAAGTTGAGGAAAGCTGGTTCACTTCCACCAACTCCATCACCCACGAATCCCTGGTTAGTCAGTTTCGGGCAACTCGACAAGGAAACGTCCTCCAACAGTGGAAGCTCCTTCCACAGCCCCAAAAAGAATCGGTTATCCCCTGAACAACAGTGAATGACCAGCTTTTTCACATTCCCACAAGAAATTCCCAAATTCCTTGGAATTGGAAATTGAAGTTTCTTCCAATCTTCAACGTACTTATAATCCAAAGTAAACTCCTCCAACTTGGGTAGCTTCAACCCCCCTTCGAGGAAATGAAGATATTTTTTTGTGTAGCGATGCACATCCACTACCATTTTCCTTAACTTAGGCCACTCAGGATATCCATTTCCAAGCATTTGCGGCAAGGGTTTCGCAAGGCTAATGAAGATATCCTCTAGAGCCGGCAATTCGAGAGAAAGCAAAGCAGCCTTAGCCTTCTTATTATTTGCATTAAAAGAATGTATGATACTCCCAACAAGTAGATTTCTTTCGGAAATTACTCTCCCCGCCCTTGCCCCTGTTGCCTGATCCTCAATCAGTCTTCTGTCAACCCTTCCGTTCTCGTCATAAAGGATACTATCTAATTGGGCGCCGCCAATCTTGATGACGACGCCATTGTCACGGCAAATAGCGAACATCCTTAAAAGCTCTGAATCACTGGTAGGTAACAAGTACTCCCAATTGTACACAAGTTTACTCTGGCTCTTCATCTCACCCCGGCGTTCAATTAATTGTTGGACAGGAGCCAAGTTTGTTGGGGTGGCACGAACACCACAAATATCGCTGTAATCTGTTAGTCTAAAGGGATGCTTGAGCTCCTCCAAATTATTAGACAGTCCGTTAATGAAATTCCACATTGAGTCCATGCAGTCCGTTTCATTCAGCTTGAAAACCTTGAGTTTTTTGAAAGTTGGTCGGATTAAGAAGCTCCCTTCAGCACTTGTCGTCTTCTCTTCAAACTGGGCAGCGCCCCCAACGGTTTCCATTTCCTCACAGTGCAGCTCCTCCAAATTCACCAAACTCTCATAAAATTCAATTTCCTTTGCGGAGGTGATCGGAAAGAGCAGCCAGTCTATTCTCAAAGTGGTCACGTATTTGCTGTAGCGTCTAATGAATTCTTCGAAGTGGTCGTGTTCGAAAAAGAACCTTCGCTTAGATTGATTATGATTGACAATGTGGAGTCGGGAAGGTGGAGGTAGACCCTTCTGGAGGAACACTTCCAGCCTCTGATCTTTACGACTGGAGTCAATTGTCAGTTTCCACTTTCCCTGATGACCTGGTTTTGGCGTCCAAAGATAAGCATCCGCCAAAGCCTTGGTCTGCTTGGAAACTCGACGTAATCTGAGTAGATCGTTGTGATCCAGACATGGGAACACATGCTGAATCAACTAAAAATAAATGAATAATGCATCAATTAAAAACATGCTTAATTTAGCAATTAATAAGTACACAATAATTTACTTCAAAAAAGTTCTTACCACATTTTCTGGAATGGTCAAAAGGTGAGTCATGGTGATAAGCAAGTTAGAAAACACTT
This sequence comes from Entomobrya nivalis, assembly GCA_034695485.1. Lineage (NCBI taxonomy): Eukaryota > Metazoa > Arthropoda > Collembola > Entomobryomorpha > Entomobryidae > Entomobrya > Entomobrya nivalis. Next base: position 13,275 of record JAQFZH010002387.1, on the reverse strand, counting down.
TAATTCAAAAAGTGCTCAATTTCTGAGATAACAAGGACGCAGAATTGCGTGTAAAACAAGTGTGTATTCACTAATTTTTTTTATTAGGGAAAATGTTTTTTGTTGTAAAAAAAAATCCACACACGTCTCACATTTAATTAATCACGATCAGCACCAGTGCAAAACGAACAAAATTCAAATAAAGTTTTTATTTTGAGTACTAATTTTCTATCAGATTTACACTTTACCACTTCACAACATCGAATGATAGCGGTGTGCACATAAACCATAAATATATTCTACTCAGACTACTCAGGCATGGCCCTGGAAAGATATTATGATTTTTAAAAAAGTTAGAAGTTAGAATGAGCATGTTGATGGCTCCATAAAGTTAAGCTGAGAATTTCACGGGTACTCCTTTTCCCCTGCATGATCAAATGTACCAGACGAGTGATCAGAGTAAGCTAAGTAAAGAAATCTTAATTGCCGTCTAGCAGTACTGCCTGGCTGGTACCTTAGCAGGCAGAGCAACATTAGCAATGGATATGCTTTTCATGTCTCGAGATTTCGTGACTACTCTGCTCTCTGGTCATTAGAATAAAATTGAATGATTGGATTAAATTCAAACAGAACTGCAGCTAAAATGCAAATACACTTAATCAGTTTAAAAATGCAGGATGCCACTACGCTTATCTATAATTTCTGATCTGGCTTGGATTGTCATGTTGGTATGCTTGCAGTAGCACTTTCTTAAACTTGTGTATGAATTGCGTAAAAAAAACTATTGATTTGAAGAGTTAACTCAAAAATATCAATTCCTTGGATGATTTTTGACGAACGGTTTTTGTACATCATTTGCATTTCCACAGATGGAACTGGGTCTTCTACTTTAATTTTAATCCTTGATTGTCGGTTTATCCATCCCACAACTATCATTCATCATTACTAATTTATAATTTGCGAGGAAAAGTAATCAAGAGCATTTCTTATTTTCTCTGGGGTAATATGATCCATGAGAATTCCATTTGTTTAGCATTTTACTTATCTGTTTCATAAGATAAGATTTATCCGCCCCTTTCATCAACCCATATTACAAGTTTTTCTTACTGGAGGAGTCAGGAAGAAAGTTCCGAGTACTGTTTTATTCCCATATTGCTACTCATTTGACTTAACTTACTTTGCCAGTTAAACACAATTGAAATTTCAAAGAAATACACTGAACACCTTTAAAAGTTGGATATTATTTGAAGTAACGAAAAATTCAAGAGGATTGATTTTCGGCCGAAAAAGTTGCAAGAAAATGGACAATTTGAAGTCGAGATTGAGAGCCCGGGTGGTAGCCTGCTTTGGCGAGAAAAGTTAAAAATATTAAACAATATTTTTTTTACGATATCACGTTGTCAATTGGTTGGTGAAGTTGTGACAGTTTAATTTTTCAGGTCGTATCGATCGTTACCGCGTTTTTGACTATTGGAGCAGTGATTTATCACTTCAATTATGGTATATAAGATCATAAAACAAATTGGTGGTAGTGTTTTGAAAAGTACTGTTAAAAAATTATTTTAAATATATTTAATTTATTTTTATTTTTAGCTGCTATTTGGGGTGGGTTGATCTATGTTGTGTTAGTAGACAATCTGGTCGCCGTCCATTTGTGGACATCTATCAGATTGCTTAATGCTACAAAAAAAGTATGTCACCTTCAAATTGCGCTGTTATTACGCTAAGTTATAAGATTTCAATATATTGACTTGAGATGCATAATTGATTGTTTTTTTTTTCAGGGAAAGTCCGCAGATGAAGCTTTGGGAAAGTCCCTTATCTGGCTGATTGTGAATGTAGTTCTTTTTATCGTCTCAGCACTCAGCAGTCATTTTCGCCTTTTACAACATTTTCGCAAATGGGGCCGAAAAGAGGATTATTATCAACATTGGATTTGGAATTTATGTAAGCATGATGATTACTGTCTATAATTTTATGGAGGAGCTTGAAGTTATTATAAGGTCGGGCGGCTCTGTTGTAAACAATATGGACTGCGTTTACGTCAACTAAATATGGTTATGGTGAAGATTTAAAAAAATTACTTCGACTTGGACATAAATATTTGGCGATTTTTTTTGTTATTTCATCTAAAATAGTTATTGTAAATAAATCGAAAACTTGCAGAGAAATTTGCTGGATAGAAAGTAAAATGTGGTTATTGTGTGGAGTTGGGGCAATATGAGACTTTTTTCTCAATAAAATGCACTCTTTTCTAGTCGTTTTTTTTGTAGATTTTACAGTTTAATTATAAAAATATTCTTATCAGTACACTTAAGGTATATATATCATGTTACCTAAACGTTTACATACGCTGATAAAAATTTATGCTGATGCTGGGGGGAAGGCAGAAAAATTGATGTAAAGTGGGCCAATATTTTATAACATGACGAGGATGAAAATGTGTAAACGAAATGTAAACCTTGAAATCATTTAATATCTACATTTTGTAAACTTGGCTGGATGTAACTTTCGGAAAGGACAAAAAAATCTAGTCTTTAAAATGCCATGCAATATACAATTTATCGCATTACCCTCAGACAGAAAGGAAGCTGACCATGTTAACAGAGTTGTTATTTTCAGTGCTTTGTTTCCATAAGATTGACAGTTTACTAAATTACAACATGCAGTTGTAACAGTGTATACATCAACCATAGTTAAACTCTTTGCAAAAACGTCAAGTTTAATACTATCCATTTGTAGTAAATATAATTAATAATCAGTGAAGCGTGTGTTTAGCATTTTGAAAATAGTTAAAAAAATATTCATGATATTGACTCTATTTTTAATTAGTTTAATTTGTTTGAATAAACAAACAATGTACTTAATATAAATAGTTGAGATGCTGTGTTAAGTTATTTGAGCTACCATCATTTTACTTGCTCATGTACATCCCATTCCACATCAATTAATATTCAATCAGTAAATTGACAATTATATGCTTGTTTTTAGAAAATTCGTATTTTTGTGTGTGTAAAGTAATGTCATAGTAACGCGCTCGTGAAAATATATCATTTTCCTAGTCAACAAGTCAGTAAACAACGTTTCCAAAATTATTAAAGTTTTAAACTTGAAATGAAATTCTGAAGTATTAAAATCAAAACCAAATCACAAATGACATGAAATTAATTAAAATCACTGTAATATTACAATCCTCCCAAATTTAATCTTCAATTCATTTTAACAACTCATCAATCACCCATTTAACGCATATTTAAAAATAAATGTGTCTGGTTTTTGAGAACCTTCTTCTTCGCCTTCAGCTCCCTCCTCACTTTGTTATTATTTGGTTCTCCAATCTTCTACTCGATTATTTCAAGTTTCACCTCACCCTCCTCCACTTGGCAGTCCTCGTGCTCATTAAGGTTTACCTGTTGGCCATTCCCACCTTCCCCAACGTCTTCCATCGAGTCTGCTTCCGTTTTTATCACTGGCTCAACCCAGTCACTTTCCAATTTAATCTTCTTCAAGCCAGTATTCGCAATTATGTCATTTCGGCGAATTACCCTCGATTTTGTTGATCGCTTCTTTTTCTCTTTTCGATATTCACTGCTAGTAGTGCCACTGGACACAGATGTTGCCGCAGCTTCGTCACGGGTATTCAACAAGTCAGCGGAGGGACCATCTTCGGTCAGCCCGGTGGCTCGTCTTGGCGAAGGTGGTACCTTCATTAACAGTGCCTCGCATTCTTCGTACGAATTACAATCAAAATTGGCAAAATCCAGTTGGTCGCCATACATCCAACTCCATTTCACTGGCATTTCATCATCTAATTGATTTTTTGCAGAGACTCCGACCACCTTCCAAATCCCTTCCCAACTCAACTCATAAGTCACCTCCAACTCTGTCCCATACTTGATCCCATCACTAATTACTAAATATCCATTCAAGCATTCCACACCTGGTTCAAATCTAGATTGACTAATTCGATATCTCACCCTGTCGTGTTTAAAATTCAAAGTCCCCCTGACACAGGTTTCCGGGAGTATGCTTTCAGCTTGAGTAACAACATTGTGAGGATCAATCCTAACCATTGTTCCCATCATGTTTCGGATTCGACGTCTAATGTTTTTGGGAATCGTGCTAAGCAAAGCAGCTCCCTTTGCCGGAAAATACTTGCATGGGTCCATTTCATCATCCTCTACAACGGCCACTTTAATTGGATACTCTCCTACAAAGTTTAACGCCTTCGAAATGACCTCCTTTCTCCTAATAATTGGAATCCCGCCACTCATTTGAAGACGTGCCAATTTTAACTTTAAAATCTCATCTTTATCCTCAAATGCTCCCCATGACTCCAGCAAACTGATTGCCTTCACAGCAAGTATTCTCTTGCCATCAGTGTCATCCTCAGATATCATTTGGTAAAGAATAGGATGTCCGAACAAGTCAATGATAACCCAATCCTGGGAATAGCTATTCTTTAGGATTTCCGCTTTTTTCTCATGGAACCAGTAGAAAGCTGCAAGCCCTTCTGCTGAGGTTAAATACACATCTTGAACTCCAGCGAATAATGCAGCCTGTTTCAGACGAAGCCGTTGTGCACTTTTATAATGCATGGGAACTACAAGGATTGCCTGTTGACATACAGAACCTCCATTACATCCAGCATCAGCTTCCAAATACTTGATGATTAGCCGCGCATTTGAAAACAGGCGAGGTGAGTCAAAGACTCCTAATTCTTTGAGGTCGACAGACTGGAATGGCTGACTTTGATTCATGTCTGAAGGTCGCCAAAAGCCAACACGCCGCCGAACGTCTCCATGGTATCCGTAGACGAGCACCTTCTCATTAGTGGGTTGTGCAAAATTGCTTTCATATCCATATTTGTTTTTTACTACTACCATTTTTCCATCTCGCATCATTCCCATAAAAACACAATCATTTCCTGAGTTTTCACAATCAAACTGCAAGACAAGTGGAGGGAAAGTTGCTTTTTCCGATTGTTCTGAAAGAGGTCTCGTAAGATTTGCAACTGAAACACAAAACAATTAACAGAATGGGTAAACAAATATTAGTCCACTCATAAATACTTGTTCATGCAGTACTGTAATCAAATTTTGACAAAATAAATATTCAACTAATCATTTAAAAACAACTTACATTGGTTCTCCGTAACAGTTTTATTAATGCACTTTGTCAGCTTTGCTTCCTGTTCCGGAGTAAAAACCATTCCAAACCCTTCAAATTCCTTCTTCAAGTTGCTAACAATGGAAACCGAAAGCCCCAATGATGATGAAGAGTTTCCTCCAGATTTCGCCATGACTGTTCCGTTGTTATTCGCCACTTGTTCCATCGTCTCGTGTCAGTGTCTGTCTCAGTATTAACCTCTGCCTTCAGCAAAATGAAATGATCTGAAATTTAAAATAAACAAGCAAAAGCTAATTAGATAACTGCTGGAAATTAACAATCTAAACGACTACATGTTTTATTCAACAGAAAGCACACGTGATCCTTACTCAGATTTGTATGTGTAGTTTCACTTTCAAGTCGCAAAAAGCTTTGCTTAAATGTACCCAAAATACAACAGTGAAGTTCAATCAATTCGGAATCATACACAACTTTTTTTCTGCAGCAACAAAATTCCAATAAAGTTTTTTATTTTTAGTACTACTTTTCTATCAGGTTTACACTTTACCACTTCACAACATCGAATGATAGCGGTGTACACATAAACCATAAATATATTCTACTCAGACATGGCCCTGGAAAGGTATTATGATTTTAAAAAAGTTACAAGTTGGAATGAGCATGTTGATGGCTCCATAAAATTTAGCTGAGAATTTCACGGGTACTCCTTTTCCCCTTCATGGTCAAATGTACCAGACGAGTGATCAGAGTAAGCTAAGTAAAGAAATCTTAATTGCCGTCTAGCAATACCTGCCTGGCTGGCACCTTGGCAGTCAGAGCAGCATTCGAAATGGACATGCTTTTCATCTCTTGAGATTTCGTGTCTACTCTGCTTTCTGATAATTAGAATAAAATTGAATGATTGGGTTAAATTCTTACATAAATGCAGCTAAAATGCAAATACATTTAATCAGTTAAAAAATGCAAGGTGCCAATGTTCTTATCTCTAATTTCTGATCTGGCTTGGATTGGCATGTTGGTATGCTTTTAAAAACTTGTATATGTTGAGATCTTGTATGAATTGCCTAAAAACACTATTGATTTGAAGAGTAAACTAAACTCAAAAATATCAACTGCTTGGATGATTGATGAACGGTTTTTGTACATCACTTGCATTTCCACAGATGTCATACATGATGAGACGAGGTCTTCTACTTTAATTTTAATTTTTGATTGTCTCTGTTTTTTCATCCTACAACTATCATTCCACTGATAATTTGTAATTTGTGAGGAAAGGTAATCAAAAGCATTTCTTTTTTTTCTGGGGTAATATGAACCATGAGAATTCCGTTTGTTGTAGTGTTCATACACGATAATAAAATGAAATTAATTAGCTGTGCGGCAAAAGGAAATAGTACTTTACCTTAATTGTTGGGCAGGCGAAGGCATAGACGTTTCTAATTCACCATTTTTAAGTTTTGTGTTACCAGCTTTTAGAAAATTTGCTGGCATTCGGGTGAAAGCATTTAGTCCCTTCTCATTGTCATTTTGAAGCTTAAAATACAAAATCATTTTGCATCGACAAGTAGAATTTCAGTTAAACTTTTCAGCAATTAGTGCATTACCGACTATTGCATGTAGGCAAAGAAGATACAATGGAATCTAGCTATCCTGGTCATGGATGGCGACAAAGAACGTGACCAGCACATGATCAGTTTCCCATCTTTTGACTTCATTCGCAAGTAAAGAAATTGTTAGAGTAAAAAACGTAGTTGTAAGAATGCAAGCATCTCAAGTTCCATAAGGAATATTTGCAGGCTATTATCTTTTTACGAAGGAGATTATCGGTGAAAATGAACAAGGTAAAAAGGCAAGCTGATTAGTCGTGGAATGTCACATAAATAAATTTTATACAAAATTTGGAAATGAAAGACTGAAATAGAATGCATAAATTGATAATTAGTTTTTTTTCGTAGTTTTTTATTTATTTTATCATCATTAGACTTACGTAAGTCATGTCATCAATATTACAACTATCTTAATAGACTTAGCAACTGAACATTACATAAATAAATAATAGCACATCGCAGTGCAGTGAGTTTCGTTTCGCTCATAACTTATTTTCTCTGTACAACTATTTAAAATTCTATCATATTCATGAACAACATATAATTAAAATGGTTAATATCATCCTCTTCCTTCTTTGATTATGTACAGTGTTCACCCTTTTTACCAATTTCCTTTACTTCATTTTAAAGTTTACACATTGTCTCAAAAGCTAAATTAAAATTTCCTTTTTCGTTTCATAGTAAAAAATGGCCAGTCATGATCAAAGGCGATATCAATACTTCTTCCGTATCGTCGAAACATTCCGTGCCATTTTTTGTAATTTGGCCGCTCATCATCCTTCAGGCTTCTAATTTCATCATAAAAAGTGGCGAATTCCTCCGGCAGTCCGTCAAACAGCTCCTTTCCTCTGATGGCCTTCTTCCCCTTGTATGCCTTATCTTCCTTCTTCTCATCTAGCCAGGGGAGATTCTCTTTTCGTAACCATAAGGCCAAAACATAAGCGAGGGACTCCAGGTCATCTCGTGGTTTCCTTGGGAGACCTTCATGACCTCGAATGGACATGTAACGTAAGGGAACTGCGAATGACCCATGATTCTTGGAAACACCCCAGCCCCCATAGTTGGTAGCCAAGCTTAAGTCAATCAAATGAACAGTTCCTTTGGCTGTCATCATAATGTGTCCCGGTTTGAGGTTCCCGTGAACCATGCCGAGATCATGAAGGGCTTCAAGTCGAGTAAGCAGCTGGTCCACAACTAGGAGCACATCCTTCATCTCCATTTGAAAATCGTTGGCTCTAAAAATTCTGTACAATGATCTTGGCAAGAGTTCCATCACAAGATAACTCTTTTCACCGTGGGTGCCTCGTTTAAACACCTTTGGGAATCCCTGAATATTTTCCAATTTCTCCAATGCCAGATACTCGTTCTTAAGGTTGCTGGCTCCGCCTCCTTTAGTTACCACTTTAATTGCGACGTCCACACCACTCTCCTTATCCACTGCTTTGAATATCTCCACATATTCGCTTTTTTCGAGCTCCTGGACCACCTTAAATCGCTTCCCCAGAGTAGACCCCACCTTTATTTTGCCCTGCCCCTCCATCCTAAAAGTAAATAGAATTGATTAAAAGTTAATTATATCACTACTACAAATACAAATATTAACATTAAAAATAATATATATTTTCAAAGTGAACTTACACGTGCAGATTTTACGCGTCTTATATTTGTTTTGAAAAAATTGCTCACTTTTTTAACTTAGGAAGCTCCCAACAGCAACCACAATTACGCTAACAACTGAGAAATGTTCAAAAATTAACTGTTTTACTTTCTGACTAAATAACGTCGAGTTGTGATTGTGTTGGCATTTGGGTTGGGAAGAGAGATGAACAACAATAAACACGAGAAGCTACAGAAACACACTTTCAACTTCAACTTTGTCAGTTATTCAGTCGGCATGGACTAGTGTACATTATCTACTTTACTGAATGAAGGATATGAATAGGTATGTCCTGTACACCTTATAACCTATCAATTTAATTAGTAGCTTGCATTTTTCTCACCGTCTCCCAAAACTGGAGCAGGTATAGTAGAGTAAGGTAGAATAAATAAAAAACAAAGTATCCATGTCACACTGGACCAAAAAAATATCACAGAACAAACCACGCACACCAATAAATGTAAAACAGAATATTATGCAGAGTAGAAAAGTGTCTTATTTTATTTTTAGTGCATGAATCTAACTTACAAACTACAAAGTACCCAAAATAGACCTTAATTTAATCATCATATTAAAATTGTACTCCGATTTTAGTTACATGGCTATGTACATGGATATATGAGTATGTTTCTTCGAGAAAAGATCTGGTTTCAATTCTTCAGTTTGGCTAACCTGTTTCTCTTTCCCTGCGTTTAACATTAAAAAGTATTGACTTGACTGGCTTTCCATATTTTATTTATTGCTGAAAGATTATTTTTAAATATCTCAGCTAAATATTTATTGTAAATAGAAACCTTGCATAGAGATCGCTGGATATAAAGTAAAATGTGGTTTACTGTGTGGAGTTGGGGCAATATGAGACTTACCTTGTTTTTTTTCTTGCTTCTCACTCAGCATTTATGGTTTACACCTTGACGTTGGAAATTGACCATGTTAACAGAGTTGATTTAGTGCTTCGTTTCCATAAGATTGACATTTTACCCAACCAATTCACAACATGCAGTTATAGCGGTGTACACAGTACACATAAACCATACAAATATTCTATACTGACAAGTAAAACAAGAAAAAAATATTACTACATACTTTAGCAATAATGGCCATGTTGATAGTTTGATATAGTGTGCAGTGCACTGAGTAGCAGAATGAATAAGTATTTTAGCTTGTTGGTCAGTCAGTCGAAGTCGAAACATTTAAGATAAATGAGATGCTTAGGTTATCATCATCTTTGGGAACCGAGTTGAATATATGCGAAAACTGGGGTGAAATAAGACAGGACTTGAGAGGCATCATCTATTTTGCACTGTTTTGCATGTTTATTAAATACTTTTTTTTGTGACACAGATAAAAACTGGCAACACGGAACAAGGACTTTTTGATTGAATTCAATAATTTTTAGTAAAATTTGTAGTACATAATTTTAGATAATTATCAATCATATATCTGCTATAAGTATAATAGTAATGCACATTGTAGTTAGGCAGAAATTTGCACACGCGCTCTCTCATAAATATTTACTGTGCATTATTCATCTATTCAACATTACCTTATCTTCTTCGGTAGACATAATTTCTTCATATGTAATAATAATAATAAATAAATAATAATTAGAGTTACCGCAAAATAAATATAGACAACTTGTGACGACGATGGAACGATAAAAAAAGCGGTGGTAAAATACAATCGGACGCGTGCAAATAAAAGATATGCATAAACGAACAACTAAATCAACTAAACTAACGTGACATAGTACAATAACCGTATATGTTATTCTAGAAATAAGTATACTTTGGAAGGATCCTAAAAATTATTACAGCACACAAATCATAATATCGCAGCAGTTTTGTATTTATAAAAAATAAGTAAAAGTACAATTAAAGTTCTCCAAAAGAATGGTTTTTTTGCGCGACATTGACTACGAAAAGGAAGCCCTGCTAAAATTTTAATAAAAACAATTAGTAGACCAGCAATAGTAAAAAATAAATTATGTGACTAAAAATTAAGTAAAATTTACATTTAACTTTTAACGTTTTCCTAAACGAAATTTGAATCTTTCCATCAAGCAAAGACGATCATCATGATATAATTTGTGGGTAAAAAATAATATAAATTTTGAAAGTATTCTCCTTATTTTTTAACATAATTTAAAATTTAAATAGTGGAAAGAAGCATAGGAATGCAAACAAAAAGTTGTGTTGGCAAATAATATCCTGTTTTTTTCGATAAATTAATTGTGATTTTTTAAAGATTATGTCGCAGAATTAATATTTCCCAAGAGATAAGTTCCAACAATTTCTCTGTCGGCGGTGAGAGTGGCCAACGGGATGGAGACACCGCCAAGAAAATTGTTTTCTTGAAGGGGGTCATAGTGCCAGACCGAAACTTGGAGGGTTTTCTGACGAATCATGTCCAATGGAAGGCGGTACTCAATCTGAAATGGAAACAATGCATTTAAATGAGGTAATGTGGTTCATAAATGCATCGTACGCTATCCAAGTAAATATTTAATTATCTTACCATTTCCATAAAAGTGGGAAACTGACTTCGTCGAACAACACGAGTCTTTCTTTTTGTGATTCTTGAAATGTCAGGAATGAGATAGGTTTTCACGTATGGCGACGGGGGCTGTCCGTTTGGACATGCGAGGTCAACAGCGTGTTGAATCAATACCAGTAACGCACTTCGAGTATACTCCAGACCTATCTTGATTTTCCCATGGATTCGGGCTGAGGTTAGCTTTACAACTGCAAAGAAACATAAATCACAACATATTTACATATTTCACGAGAAATTCAAACAATGTTTCAAAGAGAAACCCTGGGAGACATAGTTGCAATGCAATATTACTCTGGGCGCCACCAACCTACCACACCCATTCACCTTTCGGACCCCTCCACCACCAAAACCTACAAAAATGGCGTGAATTAATAAAGAGTAGTTGATGAATCGTACTACTCCTAAAATTTGACCTCCTAAAATTTAAATTTATCTCATTTTCCCCCAAGTGGCAAAGAAAGGTGAATGACCAAAGTGTCCCCCTCCAACTCTTATTATTTAGTCGGGACCTGAAGAAGTTTCTCAAATATATTCGAATTACTATTCGATGTTACTAAAATCGTCTTCAAAAAATCTACAGTTTGTACCTAAATTTGTTTGAGTAACTTCTTCAGGTCGCGATTTAATAAGAATAGTTGGCGGGGGACACTTTGGCCATTCACCTTTCTTTGCCACTTGGGGGAATATGAGATAAATTTAAATTTTAAGAGGTCAAATTTTATGAGTATTACGATTCATCAACTACTCTTTATTAGTTCACGCCATTTTTGTAGGTTTTGGTGGTAGAGGTGTCCGAGTGGTGAATGGGCCTGTTAGGTTCGTGGCGCCCAGGATAATTTGCATGCAATATAAATTTAGAGGATTATCTTAATGATTTGTTACCTGGACCGCTGGCACTGTCACTATCCACATCTGGCTCCTCATCCCTGAGAAGAGGATGGAAGAAGGTGTACACCAAATTGGAATGGGAGACTTCCGGAGCCAATTTGAAAAGTGAGTCGAGGAACATTTGGAGGTAGGCCTTTCGCTTTTCAGCGACATGTTGCACGTTAGCCCGACCCAGGCCTGGCTTTGGCAGATTTTTGAGATTGCCGACAATCATGGGGAAATTAATGCACAGCTTGTTGTTCAGCTCGAGAAACTCTTTGTAGATGCGGTTCAAGAGAAACGTGTCGCACACGCCTTCACGTCTCACTTCGATTATGTACGAGTAAATCTTTTCCGGGGCGTACACCTTCTTGTAGCCTTGTACCACTGCGCTCACAATACGTCCATCTTCCTCAATACTGTAATTGAAAATTAAACGTAATTAAAATTAAATATAATTAAAAATATATAATTGAAGTATATCTTCGAATTTACCTGTAAACTTTCTGGACAAAAGACAAATTAAGAGGATTGTCCTGTGCGTCGCTTGAAAACTTGAACTGACCCAAACTGTGAATGAAAAAGTTGACCGGAGTAAACCAGTTTTTCAAGCTTTCTTTAATAAAACGGGTAAACTTTGCGGCAGCTTCGGCATTGGAGCAGTGGGGCAACAAGGCATTCTGAATGTAGCTCACAGACTTCAAGTCCACTCCAGGTATTCCAGCGGTTGCCATCAATGCGAATAAGTTGACTAACACGTTGCCATTCTGTCTAACAATCCGAAAGGCTTGACAGCACAAGTCGACAAAGCGATGAAACTTGTTGGAAGACTTTTCCCCATCGTTTATCACGTAAACCATGTCGGATGTGAGGACGAAGGGGGTCCGATCCCTTTTGAAGGTTCCAAATCTTTGCGCATCTCCCAAAAACTTGCCAAAGTCGATGTGAAATAGGTGGCCGTTGGTGGTCAACATGATGTTGTCGTTGTGGCGGTCACATATTCCAAGCACATAGGTTAGCACACAGTATGCGGCGCAAGTCACTGTGAAGTTTTCCACGGCTCTTTTGTAGTCGACTGTGTTGGGATTCATTTTGGCAAGCCAGTCGGCTATAGGCCTGTCTTGGAATGCCCCAGTGACTCCGTATTCTGCTTGGATTTTACACAGCGTTTCCGAGTTTGGCACCATTTCCAGGATACCTTCTCTGAAGCCTGTGGGGACGCAGGAAAATGTGAGAACTCGGAAATCCAGACCTTCGTTTAACCACCATATCTCAATCACACGGATTATTTGAATGGTTAGCATGTCTTGGCGCAAGTCGTCTCCTTTCTACACACAAATAATTATAATTGTTAATTGTTAAATGTCCATTAGCTTATTTTAATGGATGGGTGGGTCTGACTAGTTACCTTAAATAAAACTGGCACGTTTCCACCCTCGGGCAATGCATTCACAAAGTTGATTTTGAGGGGAACAGATG